>JAECMU010112620.1:0-12284 GCA_016106625.1 Dracogyra subfuscus
GCAGATGATCGCACCCGAATGGCGGAAGGTGATTGTGATTGGGATATTTACAGGCTACCCTCTGATACGACCGTGCCAGAGTCTGATACGACCGTGCCAGAGTCTGACACGACCGTGCCAGAGTCTGACTTCGAAGACCATCAGATGAGTGATGAGAGACTGTGCAGTCCCCAGGAGGGAATGCAGGAAGGAATAGAGTTTGATTTAAGGAACCTGCCCTCTCATCACAGTATAGCATCTGAAGGCTGCAGGTATAGCTGCATTCCATGCATACCATTACCCCAGAGAAACAGCCCTTCAGAGGTGTACGGATTTGGAAACGTCACCCTGACGGTGCCTGATGAATGTTTGTTTAACGACACCTCAGCACACGAATACATATCGGCTATTGGGTGGCCGGTGACTGATAGTCAAATTAAGCGTTATATGGATCTAAACTTTCCAAGATAGTATGCCACACTTCAGCACGGTCGTCAGTATGGTGGCTACTTCATGGGCTACACTTTTCGATTAGCAGCAAGGGTTCTTTTTTATGTACAATCACCAAAGACAGGATAGTACATACCACAGCCTTTTCAAGATAGTATGCCACTCTTCAGCACAATCATCAGTATGGTGGGGACTTCATAGCCTACTCTTTTCGATTAGCAGCCTGGGTTCTTTTATATGATAATCACCAAAGACAGGATAGTACGTACCACAGCCTTTGATATACTAGTAGTGGTGCACTGGCTGGAACGAGAAACACCACCCCGAGAACAGGGAACCTCTTTAGCTTTATCCTTTCTGGACTGTCCATGGTAGCCATGGATCTCTTCATGCAACTCAGCACCACCACGGCACACCATACACAACAATTCCAACAGTGATGCCTAGAAGACCCATGAAGGACACCTCAATATCTGTGTGGTTCTTAACCATCTATCTGAAGCCATATAATCATAAATAAAATGTGTTGAGTGCGTTGTTAAATAAAACATTTCTTTACTTCCTTCCTCTCAGTCTTGTAGTTTGTTTATGGTAATTGATCTTCTTACAGTATAGTACGGTATTTCTGCTGTCTAAAACATTTTTTATGCTCTAAATATTAACAGCTGTGTCTGTGTATGTATGAGTGCAATATTAATTTAAACACACGCACACACACACACACACACACACACACACACACACACACACACACACACACACAACACACACTACAGGAAGAAGCTCTTGATGACAATGTTTTCACTTATTAATCACTAATGCACACATTACAGCACGGCTGACCATATCCTAAAATTCTCAATTGCACACCGGGCAAGTAACCCTCAAAGTTCATATAATTTGGAGCATTTTAGAAGGATAGTCCAAAAAATAAATAAGAGAAAGAAGAGAGGATCGGATTGTTTAATAACACTGGAAAAAAATAGGGTAATTTTGGCAAACGTTTTAACGTGTGTGGCTTTGTTAAGGTGCACATCTTGTAGGGACGAGGTGAGTTGCATCCTGTCATGAAAACCTCTAGAGTGACAGTCATTAGATGGGGAAGGTGTAGTGCTGTGTGGATATAAAAATCTTGAGAAGACGGATGCGTCTGAACAAGAGAGTATCAGACTAGATATAGTCCAAACATCATGGTTAATATAGTGAGGACAGATCTGGCTTCGGAGGTTATCAGATGGTACCATTATACATTATAATATAGTCTAGAAAATAATAGTAGGGGCCGACCCGCTTGCTATTGCTATTACTTCTTAGTGTGGAGTGGTCAGTCTTCCAGTGTTGTTAGGGAAGGCTCGGACAGGTAGAGACTAAATGCGAAAAACCATGGCTTTCTGCAGAATGGCCATCATAAGAGTAAGCGAAAAACAGTTAACAAAAGTCAGCCTGACAAACAATCTGATTAAAATTAGCTCTACTGGGTCTGCCAGCAAGCAAATTCCAAAAATATCGGGCGAGAATAATTATGCAACAGTCGAACTTGTTGGTCAATTTCAACATTGAAAAAACAGGGAGAAAAGTGCAGTAATAAACTCTGGATTGTATACTAGTAGTGGCTATACCATCAGTTTTTTTTTTTTTTTTTTCCCCGTCTTGAAAGTAACTTTATATAAAATTTTATATTACAATTGGTTTCTGGCATACTTCGTAATTCACGCGAATCATTCTGTATACACTCGGCATAATCCGGAATATTTTCTAATTCTTTTTCAAATGACTGGCATGATTTTGCAAGTAAGGTTTTGATTGGTCGAATGAAAGATCAACTGGGCATGAGCTGCAACGGGCTGCTGTTAGATCCACATGTAATAGTGGGGCTAATTTTAATTAGAATAAGACATGAAGTCATGCAAGGAAACTCGCTAAAAAGAATCCAACCTGGTGGTGCAGGCTGTCATGAAACGAGAAGCACCGTAAGGTTCAATCAGTTTCAGTGGCCGCATTCATCCCAGTAAAAAACCTCCCATTTCCATGGCAAAAAAACAAAACAAAATGCAGGATTCCCAAGTCAGCACACGAAGGCACGTGTATTGTGCATAAGTGAAACAAACACATACGTCTTACCGTTTTAACACAGGCCCACAGGAACAACATCTGGATTGGGGGGTGGGGTGGGTGCACAGTCTCAACTTGCTAGACCAAATAAATACCACATTTATATATCACACCTTTTTAAAATTATCTCGACATGCCAAACTTGTGATATATACAAAAGTGTATTGTGTGTGTGTGTGTGTGTGTGTGTGTGTGTGTGTGTGTTTGCCCGAATTAAACGAAAATGCCTGAATCTAGATAACATTTATTCACATTAGCCTTACTGCCAAACATCTATACAGTCGACTCTCTCTAAACCGGCATTCTGTGTAAACTGGCAGAGTTTTAAAGTCCCGTCCAGCTACCGTTATGACTTCAGATGCAACTCCAAGAACAAGTTATTGAGTCAGGGTTATGATGTCCAGGGACTCTTGGGGACATCAACTGTTTTATGGTAGACATTTGGAGGTCATGTCTACTAACTATGATGAATGGCCGACACTATTCCACAGAGGCGTAGGAAGGTGCCAAAAAGTGAGGGGGCACACTTATATAATAATAATAATAATAATAGTTTAACAATAATAATGTCTGAAAAGTGGGGGGGCACATGCCCCCCTTGCCCCCCCGCTTCCTACGCCAGTGTTCCATATTTACAACTTGTGCAAACTGTTTAATCTCTTTGGTGAAACTCTTGCACACTTATTATTTTCTCATCGTGACGGACTTGACAGCTGTTATGGCAGTATCCATGACGTATGCAGTATTGTAAACTGACGGCGAGTGCGTTCTGTATTGTGATTGGTTAATTGCATTATTTTTCCGAGATGAAATAAACAATAACACCCGGAAAGGTAATGACGTCATTAAAGGTGACGTCATTAGCAATTGGAACAGGCGAAGTTGACGATTCAAGGGTCTACAGTTAGATTGTAGTCAGGTATTTTTTTTCCAATAAATGCCAAATATACAGTTAGTTCTTTAGAAAAACTATTCAGTTTACAATCGACATAACTATATGGAGTTTTTAGATTTGCGGGTGTTATTGTCTATTTGATGCCCGCAAATGTTTAATTTTTGACCTCAGGCTAACGCCTTCGGTCAAAAATGACATTTGCGGGATCAAATAGGCAATAACACTCGCAAATCTAAAAACTCCATATGGTTATCTCCTAATTATTATGCTCACCTCTCGCGAACACCCGATTATCATCACTGTGTTTAACAGTGATTCACGGGTGTATGCCATCACAGCTTTATTTATTGCAATGAGCACTGTCCTATTCTTGTTTTGATTTAGTAAATTAGTCTGGATGTCATCACTGTTTTTAACAGTTTTTAACGACCCATTGGGTAGGTGTAAGGACTCCACATCGACTTCTCTCTCACTAACCATGTTAGCAACTAACCACTGTGCCTCTGTCCAAGACAACAGCACAGAGAGCTGAGGCGTATGCCCAGGACCGCTGTACAAAGGGGAGATAAAACGTACTCTCCAGGTGGGTTGTAGGACTGGACTGGACAAAGTATTTAACGTGCACATTCAGAGCAAGCTGTTTCAGCGCACGCCTGTCATGGGCACAGGAGCCGGCCTCGACCGGCTTCTCCGTCCAGGACAGAAGGGTGGGGGAGGGAGAAGAGAGGGGATCGCCTGTACTGGCAGGTGCAAGGAAGCACCAGCAGTCCGATCATATTCGGTAACAGGCGGAAGTGGTACTATTGAATTTGAAATGGATAGTAAATGCCAAAGAGAATGTGTGCGCGTTTTAGTTTGAGGTAAATTTGGCGCAATTTTGAACGGTCGATCGAAAGAGAAAGGGTAGTGGGTTGGCATGTCACGATCAAGAAGGATCCGGCCCTTTTTCAGGACCCTGTGGGCAACCTAGGGAGTCATCCTACAGCATCAAGCAGGTCATAAAAAGGAGCTCTTTTGGACCAATAATGTCAAACCTAGCAGCTCTAACTTACATTTTCTTTCGAACGACCCTTAAAATTGCGCAAAATTCCTTCATCAAAAATGCGCACACCATTCTTTTTGGGCATAAAATCCTATGAGATTTTTCCAAATTCAATAGCATAAAACCACCACTCGAAACGTGAATCTGCTGCGAATCATGAATAAGCCGCGAACCGTGAATCTCCAATGGTGAAATATGTCACGAATCGTGAACTGGCATGTCACGAAACGTGAATTTTTATTCACGTTTCGCGACGTTACAGTTTACGGATATAGTTGTATTGAATCATATGATCAAGTATGTCACAAAACATGTTTCACGATTCGGGCTGTGGCATTGTAGCTCTTATTTCACAAATAAGGCCAGAGGTGTTTTTTGTTTATTATTTGCTTAAAGTAATGTTCACAGGTGTCAGGTCAATGTTTTCGCCTGCAATGGGCAAAATTATCAAGGTACTTGATGGTAGACGGTAAACGTTCATTATATTTGTCCTACGACCGCATCCCTCATGTTGATCACACTTAATGATCGTTATTTTCACCATTTGGTGGTATTCCGTCAGTAGGCGACGCCAAAATAAGTATATATGTTTATAAGTGGGCGATTTATTTGTTAAACAAACACTAAATTTCAACAAATATATAAATATAATCAAAATCTTGAATATGATAACACCAATAACTTTCAACATATGTCATATTTTATTAAAGTGTTTTTCCCACTGCAAGGCATAGATCCTGAAGAGGCGGGACATAGTTCTGTAGTAGAGCGTCCGCTCATAGTGCGGTGCGGTCGTCGGATCGATGCCTCCTGATTTCTCCTGCTATTTCTGGTTGCAGCCAGTGCTCCACAACTGGTGCAACAAAGGTCGTTGTATGTACCATCCTGTATATGGGATGGTGCATATCAAATATACCTTGCTGCTTTATTGAAAAGAGCAGCCTATGTGGTGGTAGCGTCTATTTTTTTTACAGAATGACCATATGTTTGACGCCCAATAGCCGATGCTAAGATACACAAAATCAATGTGCCCTAGAGGCGTCGTTAAATAATTATTCACTTTAGATCATGAAACTCAAGAGGCCATTAACAGGATAATCAAGTTAACAGGATAATTAAGGTTGACGGTGACGTCACCCATGTGTATTGACGGAGCGGGACGTAGCTCAGTGGTAGAGCGTCCGCTCATGGTGCGGTGGATCTTCGGATTGATCCCTCGTGGTGGACCCACTGAGCTATTTATCGTTCCAATCAGTGCTTCACAACTGGTGTAACAAAAGTCGTGGTATGTACTATACTGTCTATGGGACATTGCATATAACAGATACCTTTCTGCTTCATCGAAAAGAGTAGCCTATGTGGCGGCAGTGAGTTTCCTCTAAAATACATATGCCAGAATGACCATATGTTTAACGTCCAATAGCCGATGATAAGATACAAATCAATGTGCTCTAGACAAACTTTACTTCCATGTGTTTTGTAAATCATCTTGTCTCATATTTGATATTACATGTTCCTCTTATGCCGTTGTTGAACGACCAAAGTGTAATAAAGTTCTGTTCTTTTCTGTTCTGACATTCTCTACGCTTGACTGAATATTGCTTTATACGACTGGAAATCTTATCATACATAAGATTGACCCATCGCGTTATCCTTTTCAGTTGGATGTAGATTTTAGAAAAATATACTTTGGGTAAAACAATACAGAAAACATCATATACCATTTATGCCATCCGCGAAACACCGGCCATTATGAAACTGGATTGCATTACAGAGTTCCCCATAAGAACCACTGCATATTAAAATGTCTCTGTTGGTCAAGTATGTCCAGTCTATATCCTGGCATTTCTTTTCAAGAACGAACACTCTGTTGTACTAAATGCATGGGTAATTTTGGATTGCCGATTAAGTGGACGTACAGATATCACGTGACCATTCCATGTTTGTCACATTTGCATGAGAATACGTTTGGCGGGAAATTACCACAACTACTGGATACAAGCTTGGTTTGTTGGCGAAGTCTCTGTAGCCGACCCATTGGGCTATTTCTGGTTCCAGTCGGTGCTTCACAATTGGTATAACGAAGGACGTGGTATGTACTATCCTGTCTATGGGATTGTGCATATAAAAGATTCCTTGCTGCTTTATTGTAAATTGTAGCCTATGTGGCAGCAGCGGGTTTCCTCTAAAGTATGCAGAGTCCAAGGGACGTTTAGGCAAGGTCGTGATAATTTCCATGATCCACTGTCGAGTGACTTGTCCTTAGGACTGACAGTCCCCAAGAAGATCTAGCACAGCACGTCACGTCCTTCCTGCGCTGCCTCCAGGAGGACTGCCACTCCCAAGACCAGCTCTGCGAAACTAAATGTGCACAGGACAGAAATCAGTGGAATACATATGACTGATGGCATGAGCTCATGAATCACCATAAAACGGTAATGATATCAGGTGTTCGCGAAAGGTGAGCATATCCTGCCCCACCGACTAGCACTACTCCAGAGAAAAAAACATAATGACAGAGGTAAGAGAGATACGAATATGTTTATTTGGATTACCAAATACATTAATTATAATGCACAAACATAAAATATTATCCAGTTAATTACATTAATGTTAAAGTGAATATACAATTAAAATGACAAATGTCAAGTTAAGTATGCATACTATTTCATCTGACTATTTAAGGCCTTAATTATAAACTTACTTACGTTAGTACAATCATGTATATTTAAAACTCAGCATTAATAAAAGCAACTTGAGTTCACCTTGGATGGCAATCTTTTGTGTATGGTTAATTTTAATGGTTAAGTCTGATAAATATAAAATTCTTAATTTATGAAATTTGTTATACTGTAGTAAAAAGTGCATTTCTGTATCAATCAGGGGCAGTATAATTTTTTCTCTTGGAATTTTGGAATTTGCATATCTTCCAGTTTCAATATTTAATTTGTGTGAGCTTGTGCACAATGTTCATTTGTTGTGGGTTGTAAATCTAAATAGTACTTGTAAACATGATCATATTGGTTGCTACATATTTTGTCAACTTTGTATCTGGTGCTACTTTTACATTTTGTTTTTAAATTCCTTTGATAGTATTGTTTAATTGTGTCATCAAATATATATTTTGTGACAGTTAAGATTAATGTTGATATATACATTTGTAGCTTCAAAAGATTGCCATACCACGATTTACAACCATTTATAGTTATTGTAATCACACATAAAAACTTAAACAGAGTTCTGTTAGATGGAAGTTGTTCAAACACATGTAAACAATAGGACAAGCCAATTCTGCAGCACAATAAAGTTTAAAATAGGACTGTATAAACTAGGTTGAAATCTCAACACACATGCCTATTATTAAAATATAAACTTCTATAGCAAATTTGATATAATTATATTTGTATATAGATACATATACATGAAACAAGGCCAAATATAAATATATTATAGTATAACATTAAAATATTGTATTCGCTTGTGTTCTACCGTTGGACTACATCTCTCTATATATTATGTTCGTGATCAAGGGGGATAACCCAACTAACAATTCAAGAACAACAATGACCTATTCTGTACCTCTTCGAGTTGCTCTTATTAAATGTTAGATATTAAATAGCTGTTGACTAATCAATGTGATGGAGTGCTATATATATAAACAAAAGGATTCCATTATTTCCCCACTGTCAATTTTGTTGCTTGTTTGCGGAGCAATGTGAAGTACTAACGTTTTAAATGAGACTAAGGGCGAGTGCTCGCCTGAGGTACTTGCGTTGCAGGATCGAACCACCGCGGTGGATCCATTCAGCTGGTATGGTTTTTTTTCTCTCCTTCCAACCAGTACACCACAACTGGTCAAAGGCCTTGGTGTGTGCTTCCCTGTCTGCTGATAGAAACATGTGGTGGCTTTCTACTGATATCTACGAGTCAGAATTACCAAATGTTTGACATCCAACGGCCGATGATAAATGTGCTCTAGTGGAGTCGTTAAACAAAAACAAATGAACTTTAAATGAGACTAAGTGAACCAGTTCTCTGATATCCATTAATAACTTTTACTGATAAGTCGGTACATTCTATAGTAAGTGCGTAAAGGATGTTTTGTTTAACAATCCCACTAGAGCAAATCTATCATTGGCTACTGGATATAATTTTGACATCTAGAGTTAGAGATGAAACCCACTACATTTAGAGTCTGAGAGGACACCCGCTACATTTTAACATGTTTATATGAACCAAACCAAAAATAGGATAGCCGTTAGATACCATTTATGTCACAATGAGTTGTTTATATAGAGAATAATACACGAGTGGCCGTTAGATACCATTTATGTCAAACGAGTTGTTTATATAGAGAATAATATATGAGTGGCCGTTAAAGACCATTCATGTCACAACGAGTTGTTTATACTACATAAGTGGCCGTTAGATACCATTTATGTCACAACGAGTTGTTTTTCAGAGAATAATACACAAGTGTCCTTAAATACCATTTATCTCAAAGCGAGTTCTTTATATAGATAATAATACATGAATGGCCGTTAGATACCATTAATCTCACAACGAGTTGTTTGTATCGATAATACTACGTGAGTGGCCGTTAGATACTATTTATCTCATAACAAGTTGTTTTAAAATGTATCTAACGAGGGTTAGCGAGTTTGAAATGATATTAAACAACCAGTTGTTATATGAATGGTATCCAACGGACACAAATGTATTATGTTATTTTTTACATATCCTATAAAACCAGGTTTTAAGCAAATTTTAACATCGTTTTCGACTAAGACTTATTTACATCTCTTGCACTTGTAACGTCACAGACACATGCTAACTATAAGTCATAGTCTAATCATGTAGTTGTTCATTGGATGTATGGCACTGGTAACCTGACCATCACCTAGGAGCAGTCAGTGGTAGGTCTTGAAATTGTTAACACAAGTACATGTGTTAACAACCATGTGTAACCAAAAATAACGCATGGTGTTCTCACCAACGGGTGTGTAAGAATGTTTTTGTAAAATCATCTCTAGTCAATTGTTTAGAGGATTTATCTGCTTTTCAACGTCACAGTTTTACTTTATTATAACATTATTTTGATGTGATACAGATTTGTAGATTAACCAAATTTAGTGTCCATTTCCTGGAGCTGAAATTAAGGTCTGTGGCTTTAGTCCAGGTTTATAACCTGTCAATTGCCAACCAAAAACAACAAGGACGTGAATAAAAATAAAAACACTTAACAAGGCAGGCCTTTCCCCAGGATTTATTTAAGGCACTTACATATTTAGCATCATTATAACACAAATCAAGGCAAAAGAAGTGGGGTAGTGGGTTGAATCCATCAAATCAAATCGTGTTGGGGTTGTTTTTATGTGTGTTTTTTGTTGAGGGAGGGGGGGGGGGGCGGTAAAACTTTGTTTCATAAATAATGAAGGGATCATATTCCTGCCTTTGCCATACACATCTAGGTAGCTCTCATCTTTCTTTGATCAATATTGTTATGATCTATATTTTCAATGTTTAAATTTATGCCATGCCTCTTTAACTCTTTTGCCCGCACCAATTTAAAATGTTATCTGGCAGTTCTACAATGAATAATATAATTACAATTCCTTAGGTATAAAAACAAACAATACACACTGCAGACGCAACTTCAGTGCTGTCTATATAAATAGTACTGAGTTATAAACAATTCAACAAAGCATTAGAGGCCTATGTCTCCATAAAATAATACATTTTAAAATAAAAAATAAAGACAAGGAAATAAACGATGCCACATTTATAAATATGCAAAAGGGTTTACATCTATATCCTTAAATATTGATCAATTACAAACTAATGTATAACCATTGTTCATGTAACCAGACCACAGCTGATTGTAATCATCGTGCAACAGTTTAAATGAATGGACAAAAATTAATACACCTAGCACATTATCTGATGTTACAGTTTGTGCAACAAATGCATTTTAAGCTTTGTATAACAGTATATAGCATAAATTAATATTAAACATCTTCCGTACCTATTGTCATTAGTGTAACGTTAGCTATTCCGTTTTATACAGCATATTTCAACATTAATATACAACAACAACAAACTAACAGTTATGATTGTAATTATTCAGCATATGTGTCCACATTTTTGAAGCATAACAACTTAAATTTGATAATGAAAACTAAACACACAAGTCAGCTTACAGAGAGTAATTATTTAGCAAAACTGTCCATATTTCTGAAACACAACAATTGAAGACGGGATAAATAAATCGTGCACACACATTGCTATACAGCACAACAGTATGTATTCATAAAAATAAGATGGCAAAACATGCAAATAAATATGCGGTTTTTTGTTATCTAATCGGAACAACATTTTTAAACTGAAAAGAAAACAAAATAAACATAGTGCCTAGCACAGCTATTCCAACCATATGCTATTTTAAACTACGAAAGATGTAACATGTGGACAACTCCATGCATACTTATATTCAAATTGACAATATATACAGCATAGTTTTTTTCTGTTTATGCAACACACTTTGAAAAAAGTAAATATTTGAATATTGGAACAAAGTAACTACATAATCTTGCACAGCTATTCCAGTGTAAGCATCAAAACAATTTGAATGTCAGAACAACATGGAATTTTAAGAAAGTTGTGAACCATTATTAGTCTTTGCAGCACAATTTGAATTAAAAAATACATATTGCCATTAGTGTAAGATTAGCCATTCTGTTTTATACAGCATAATTCAACATTAATATGAAACATCTTGCATATTATTTCAATCTGTGTCTCAGTCTGAGAATTAAAAAAAAGAGAATTTAAAAAAGAAAAAAACCCCACAAAAACACAAACACAAACAATAAAACAAACAAACTAACAGTTACAATAGTAATTATTCATCAAACGTGTCCATATTTCTGAAGCACAACAACTTAAATTTGATAGTGAAAATGAAACACACAAGTCACCTTACAGAGTAGTCATTATTTAGCAAAACTGTCCATATTTCTGAAGCACAACAATTGAAAACGGGATAAATAAATCATGCACATATATTGCTATACAGCACAAAAGTATGCATTCAGAAAAATAAGATGGCAAAACATGGAAACATCTTACGAGGTTTTTTTGTTATCTAATCAGCACAACATGTTTAATCTGAGAAAACAAAATGAGCATAGTGCCTAGCACAGCTATTCCAACCATACGTTATTTTAAACTACGAAAGATGTAACATGTGGACAACATCATACATATTTATATACAAATTGGCAATATATACAGAATAGTTGTTTCTGTTTATGCAACACACTTTGAAAAAAGTAAATATTTGAATATTGGAACAAAGCAACAACATTATCTTGCACAGCTATTCAAGTGTATGCATCAAAACAATTTGAATATCAGAACAAAATGGAATTTTATGACAGTTCTGAACCATTATTAAAGTCTTTGCAGCACAAATTGAATACAAAGGTACATGTATCACACATATTTCAGTTTCAACAGCAGAACAAAAATCTAATAAAATTAAAAAACTTGTTGCATAAAATATACAGAACAGCAGTTTTATCCAATAAAACATAAACTACAGATATCACTAGGAAACAGCTGATCATATGAAAAAAAAATTCTATAGCAATTACAATATTGGTACAAACCTACATCAATACTATAAATATATTACAAAATTACTCCATTTTGTTCTACATTCACAACGCTGTACACAATACCACCTATAAAATGTTAAGTGGTAAATATTTCCAATATGTGCAGTACAATAATTTATATCTGTAG
>JAECMU010112708.1:0-10709 GCA_016106625.1 Dracogyra subfuscus
GAGAGAGAGAGAGAGAGAGAAAGAGAGAGAGAAAGAGATATATATACACAGACAGACAGAGACAGTGAGAGACAGAGAGACAGACAGACATACATATAGACTAAGACACAGACACAGTCACAGACAGACAGAGATAGAGAGAGAGAAAAAAAAGCAGGGGAGGGTGTGTGTGCTCTATGTTGTTATTGTGTGTGTTTGTACTGTGAGTGATGTATGAGTGCCGGGCCTTAAAGACTTGGTCAATACATGTAACTTGTTGGACGTAATCAGCCAGTATATTGATCCATGCTACTACACACGTTATGCCTTGATGTACTGTGGCGCCAGGCATTCTACACACTCTGCCTGCTGGGCACAATGACACTGATCCGACGATTATAAAACTGTTTATAAATGCAGCCCCATCTTTCCATCTTTTTTTCTCTCTCAGTATTTCATACATAACACGATGTGATGTGGTGTTACAGGGATATGGCATAAAAGAGAAATGTACAAATAAACATATATTACGTTATGCTATACATTTATTCATTATCCACTAAAATCCACTACCCACCAACCCACATATTCGTCCATCATTCCATTCATTTTTTTCCTCCATCTATAGTTCCATCTATGAAATATCACATATCAGATAAAGTATGTTTCACTACATTTTTCAATCCACCCATCCAATGTTCCATCTATCATCTATCCACCTGCCCCATAATTTTCCAATTTATCCACCCATCCAATGTTCCATCCATCATCTATTCACCTGCCCCATCATTTTCCCATTTATCCACTGTTCCATCCATAATCTATCCACCTGTCCCATAATTTTTCCATTTATCCATCCATCCATTGTTTGATATTCTCATTAATACATCTCTCCCTCCATCCACCAGCCCAAACCATCCATTCATCTATGTATCTATGCATCATTATTTCCACTGATTGTCCAACCTTCAACAATCCATCCATCCATCTGTCCGTCCGTCCATCCAGTGAAAGAAAAACTGGTGTAATGATCTTACACTTTCTTAATGAGCTACTAAAACTCCTTCCGAGTTGTACAGGACAGCATGTACCATGGATTTTGAAATAAACCAGTCATGAGGTTCTGTTTTGAATGGGATATATTCCAAAATGTCCAGCTATAACTTATCGCATATCAGATAAAGTCTGTTTTGTTCGACACACACTATAGAGCAAATAATTTATTTATTAATCATCAGGTATTGGATGTCAAACATATGGTCTTATGTTATTGGTTTAGTAATAGTATGGGATTTTTTTATATGCATAATCTCATAAAACAGGATAGCACAGGTGCACTGGCTGGAAAAAGAAATAACTCAGATAAGCTCTCTACCACTGAGCTACATCCCATCCAGTAATTAACCATGAATGAATGAATGAATAAGTGAATGAATGAATAAGTGAATGAATGAATGAATGAATGAATGAATGAATGAATGAATGAATAAGTGAATGAATGAATGAATGAATGAATGAATGAATGAATAAGTGAATGAATGAATAAGTGAATGAATGAATGAATGAATGAATGAATGAATGAATGAATGAATGAATGAATGAATGAATGAATGTTTAACAACACCCCAGCACGAAAAATACATCAGCTATTGGGTGTTACACTATGGTACATTTGTATATGCAAAACAGTAATTGATCATCAACATAAAAATAAAAATACAAAAGTTAAATAAAAACCAGTGTAAAGGACTGTATAAAAATACAAATATCACAGATGAACTGTAAAATAAGTTCTGGATGGAATCAGAATGATTCCATCACAGATTGCGAAAGAAAAATATTGAGTTCCTGACAAATACTTACACTCCACCAAAATGTCAGGTTTAATGATAAAAACTATTAAAAATTCCGTATTATATGTGTTTGTTTAATGGAACCATTAGTGCACATTGATTTATTAATCATCAGCTATTGTTTGACAAACACTTGAAAATGTAGTCTAAAGAGGAAGCCAGCTATACGGTTTCATCAGCAGCTTTTTATGTGCACGTTCTGACAGACATGACTGCACATACCACTGTCTTCAATATATCAGTCATGGAGCACTAGTTGCAAAGAAAAAACAAGAAGGAAAACAGAATGGGTTCACCAAAGTGGTTTGATCCTATATGCCGCAAATATCTCTGGCGAGCTATCTACCTGTACTGAGACCAATCTTGCCCCTCTATCAGTATTAAAGAAAACAAGTTTGTTTTGTTTAATGACACCACTAGAGCACATTGATTTATTAATGATCGGCTATTGGATGTCAAACATTTGGTAATTCTGATATATAGTCTTAGAGAAGTTTGTTTTGTTTAACGACACCACTAGAGCATATTGACTTTTAATGATCGGCTATTGGATGTCAAACATTTGGTAATTTTTACATATAGTCTTAGAGAGGAAACTCGCTACATGTTTCTATTAGTAGAAAGGGATCTTTTATATGCACCATCCCACAGACAGAATAGCACATACCACAGCCTATAATATACCAGTTGTGGTGCACTGTTTAGAATGAGAAATAGCGCAATGGGCCTACAGGTGGAGATCGATCTGAAACTGACCGTGCATTAAGCGAGCACTTTACCACTAAGTCAGGGGAAATGTTTTATTTAACAACGCACTCAACACATTTTGTATTTACAGTTATATGGCGTCAGACATATGGTTAAAGTCCACACAGATATATTGAAAGAGGAAACCCACTGTCGCCACTTCAGAGGCTACTCTTTTCAATTAGCAGTAAGGGATCTTTTATATGCACAAGCCCACAGACAGGATAGTACATACCACATCCTTTGCTATTCCAGTCTTGGTGCACTGGCTAGAGTGAGAAATAGCCATAGGGCCCACTGACAAGGATCGATCTCAAACCTTATTAAAGACAATGGCTCAGCGGTACAGGACAAAGGAATCATAAACATGGAGTCCAGTCACCTGCTTGATTAAAACAGAAATCCGTCATCGTCACATGTAGTGTGTATCAATATTGTACTAGAACATACACTGTGGTGCACTCAGTAACTGGCACTCTCGATCCTCGTAATGTAATCAAGACAAAACACAATGAAACATATATCACCTCTATACACTAGAATGGGACATGGATGTCCTTTCAGATACGAAATGCTCAAATAGGAAATATATACATTAATATAGTATACAGGTATAATAGAAGTCATGTAAAATAAAAAAAATATGTAACACAAGTACAAATGACTAACATGTTGTAAATATATTATACTGGTATAATAGAAGCCATGTGTAATAAAATATATATATAACACAGGTACAGATATATAACATGTTGTAAATATATTATACTGGTATAATAGAAGCCATGTGTAATAAAATATACATATATATATATATAACACAGGTACAAATATATAACATGTTGTAAATATATTAGGCAGGTATAATAGAAGCTATGTATAATATGAATTATATATTACAAACATATATCATGCATAACATGTAGTAACTATATTATACAGGTATAATAGAAGCATAATGTAAGTAATAAGATATACATCGCAAATGTTTCACACGTAGTAATTATATTCTACACCTATAATAGAATTTTATAATAATTTGGGTATTTTTTAAATATGTAACATTGGTACAAATGTTAAATATGTAGAAGCCATATGTGATAAAATTACAATCAAACATTGCTATCTCGAACCCAGGATATCTTGAAATTGTCCCCTATTGTGTCCCAATAAATGTTTGTATATCCATGTTCAAGGGCCATAACTCTGTTATACATGGGATACTGCACATGAAAGGTAAAATGATCTGTAAGGCTATGTGATAACTTAGCCAAATGATATATATATATTTTTTTGAATAAAAGTAGCTATACCTTTTAGTCTTTGGCTAATAAAAGATTTGTTAAATGGATGGTAAATGGAAATGGTAACAAAACTTATTGGGGATTAACGTAACAATAATAATTTTTTGTAAATTCAGACTTTATTATTTTTAATAATAAACAAATGAGCAACTAGCTATCTATTAACAAAATTCAAAGCAAAAATAAAATTATTAGAAAAAAATGAAATACACAATTACAATAAAAAAGTCTTGTAAATCAGCCAGCACCCAATATAAGTAATTTCATGATAACAGTTACAGCCACAACCAAACTCACTGTATGTGTTTACTTAGACAACTACAACAACAATGATACACAAAAACTATGATAAAGCAGATGAACAATCCTGGGTTATGTATCCATAAAGCAGAAAATAAAAATAAATGTCACACAAAAACGTTACCCAAAATACCAAAAATATTCACTACATTTGCCGTTTACTAAACTAAATGTGTGAGGGATGACTGATAAGTTCTCGGCCTGACTAGACAGGGAGCGGGCAGCATAGCCCAGTGGTACAGTGCCCGCCTGATGCGCGGTCGGTCTAGGATCGATCCCAGTCAGCTAACCACTGGGGTTTTTCTCGACATAACCTTATGTCCGACGCCGATATAACCGTAATTATAATGTGTTGAGTGCGTCGTTAAACAAACAAACCAACAAACCAACAACCGACTAGGCAGGGATAGTGTCACGTGTGTGTATGACATGATTATGCAAGACCGATTACAACCATCTGGAGCATAGCCATTAAAGTGGGTATCAGTGGTCAACAAAGTTTGTTTTGTTTAACGATACCATTAGAGCACATTATTTATTAATCATCGGTTGTTGGATGTCAAACATTTGATAATTCAGACATATAATCTTAGAGAGAAAACCCATCAGTTTTCTCATTAGTAGCAAGCGATCTTTTGTGTACCATCATCCCCAGGGCTCTAAACATGCCCAAAAATATGGTGGCCCCTCAAAAAATAATCGATGTTAGCAAATTATTATAAGCCAACTACAAACCAAGAGCAAGATTTTAATGTGGAATAAATATATGCAAATATATAAATATTAATAGTGGCCCTTATGTTATAACTCTAAAAACGATTGACCAAATAATATTACATGGGTGACTAACACCATTATTTTTTAACATTTAAGTCGCCCAAAATGGACATTGGTCGCATTTAGCGACCTGGTCACAGGACGTTTTGAGCCCTGCATCCCACAGATAGGACAGCACATACCATGGCCTTTGTTATACCAGTCTTGGTGCATGGTCAAGAAACAGTCCAAAGGGACCACCAACGAGCATCAATCCTGGACTTAACATGCATCAACTGAGCACTTTACCCTCAATAGGCACACGTCAGGATTTCAAAAGCTGTGGTATGTACTACCCTGTCTGTGGGATAGTGCATATAAAAGATCCCTTGCTGCTGATTAAAATGAGTAGCCCATGAAATGGTGATAGTGGGTTTTCTCTCTCAATATCTGTGTGGTCCTTAACCGTTTGTCTGATACCATATAACCATAAATAAAATGTGTTAAGTGCATCGTTAAATAAAACAAATCTCTTTTTTTTCATAGTTAAGCCAAGAACTTTTCAGTCACCCATTATAACTATATAATTAAAAAAATAACACCAAATAAGTACACTGACTGTGACGACTACAGCTAACGTGTTCAATGACTCTACAATAGCTAAGATACAAAAACAGCATGAACCATCCACCTGTGGACGTACCTTGTGATGAGGCGTGTACCTGCCCACCCAGCGGGTAAGACATCGCTGTCCCCACCTGCGCAACACCAACAAAGAAACTCATTGTTACATCATCATAACATGCAAACACCAACAGAGAAAGTCATTGTTACAGTAAACTACTCTTATATAACGGACAGGAACGGACCATGATAGTTAGTTCGTTATAGCAGTAGTTCATGGTACACATCTGCATAAGTTAGTTATTAATGTACAGGGAGATAAAACAAAACTTTACGATCAGTTCAATGTAAGCCATACTTCATTCTAAGCATGTTATATACAGTAATACACATTTAAAAATTTTTTAAATGGAAGATCATATTTCTTGCATTAGAAGACATTGGACAAAACATTCTCAGCACATACAGTAAAGTACTTTTATAATGAACAGGAAGGAACTATGATAGTCAGTTCCATATAGCAGTAGTTTATTAATTACAGGAAGATAAAACAGTTCATTCCATGCAGTAGTTCATTATACGCATGTTCATTATAAGTGTATTTTACTGTACACCATCATATACAATATCTGTACACTAATAACAGAGCAATCATCTCAGTACAGTATAAAATACAGCTATTCATTGTCTAGCATATGCTTATTGTAAATTCTAGGTTGCTCTTAACAGAATATCATACCGTATTTAACAACAACATATATAATTCCAGTAGCAGTTGGCAAGGTTGTCCACCTAGTTTGTGATCCTAGATATATGTATTTATCATATAATATCTTACATTTTCAGTGCAATCAAGGTATGTGATATTTTTCAGATCACATACTTTAAGAATTTGATAACTTTGCAAATTAGATGTAAATTAGTTGCGGTCTTGGCACTAGGTTTATTGACATTTAAGCAAACATACATGGATGACACTTCATGATTGACGTATGCATTCATAGTCATCAAATAAAAACATTTCAATGGCAATTTGACACTGAAAGCTGTTCAGCATTCAGAAAACAAAAAACGTTAGGCATAACTTTATTTTGATGTAAGGACATCCAAAATAATGTCATTCAAGTTTGATGTCATTTCCATTCAGAAATACACCATGCCACATATTCTTACATCATTTGAATATCTAATAATGGCAGACTGGAATTAAAGTTGCTTGTACAGTTTACAAAAACTTGTTGTTTTAAACTTGAGCTTATATGATAAAGAGATTATTACCCTCGTGTATTTCGTAGTGATGTCACTAGAAATTTGGCATGGCATGGCAGACAAAACACTTTTGGGGCATTTTCATAATTTTCGGGGCACTTGTTTTTTATTTAAAATACACAAAAAGTAATTGAAATAAACATTAATTAAATTTATGTGCTTGCTTTAATAAATGAATGGCAAAAGATATAAAAGGCATATTTTATTAATTAATAATATTTTGTGGGGTGTTTTATAAAGGCAATTTAGAATTAATTAGTAAAAAAGGCTTGTTTAATCTCAGGGCAGTATCGTGCCGATTAAGACAAGATGGTACTAGACTATTTAGGCATGGTGCTGCACCATGCTAAAACAAGCTAGGGAAAACACTATTTCAGTATCGTCAATATCATATATTAGGAATAAAAATAATGTATTATGCTTGTCAGAGGCTCGCATAATACATTTTTTATTCTTAATATACATGTATGATACTGACGATACCAAAAAACACTCTGGTAATAACCTCTATATATGATTTTAGGTGGGTCCATTTTTCAAGAAGAAAAACACTCCAGGTTTTCTATGCCCCCTGGGTAGCAAAGGAATCTTTTATCAGTATATTTTTCCACATACGACATCATTCAAATTGATTCATTTCAACTTATTTTCATGCTTATATCCAATTAAGATCCATGAATGCTGTCCTGGGAACACCACCTCAGAGTTATCTGGGCTGTCGGTCCAGGACAGTGGGTTAGTTTAAGTTGATAGTGTTTAGTGAGAGAGAAGACAGTGTACTGGCCTTACACCTACACATTGAGTTGTTAAAACTCTCTGGTGGGAGTAGCGGGCAGCATAGCCCAGTGATACAGTGCCCGCCTGATGCGCGGTCGGTCTAGGATCGATCCCCGTCAGCTAACCACTGGGGTTTTTTTCTCGACATAACCATATGTCCGACGCCAATATAACCATACTTAAAATGTGTTGAGTGCGTCGTTAAACAAAACAAAACAAAACAACTCTGGTGGGAGTCGGTACTAGGGGGTGAACCCAGCACATACTAGTCTTTATGCTCAATGACTGGTAGCATTCAATTTACTTTGACCATTGGCATTCCTGTCTTGAGGCAGACTTCACTGTCCAATCGAATAAAATGTGTTCTTACAAATAGGTTGAATTAGAGTAATTTTAAAATTTATTAAAGCCACTCCCTCCCACTCTTTTGCTCTCTCTCAGCAAACTAGAATATACAATTAATTTTGTAACTACAAATATACTATAAAGACTGAGCCTATGTTAACAAAATGTTTTAATAGAATTAGGTTAATCTTTTTTAAGACCCCCCAGCTGTTCAAGGTGAAAAAAGAAGAAGAAAAAATCCATGTTTAAATGTTTGTGTTTCCCTATTCATTACTTAGAGTACTTTTACACAACAGCAAATTTTAAAGACTTTAAAAAATAATTCTACATTAAAAACATTTTGGTACATGTATACAGATAGACTTACCAGGTATAATCCTTTCAAGTCTGACTTATTTCTGTCATTATAATGTCTGTGCAGTACGACACCTCTAGAGCACATCTATTCATCATCAGTTATTGGATGTCAAATGTCTTAGAGTCTTAGAGAGGAAACCTGCTAAATGTTTCCATTAGTATCAAGGGATTTTTTATATTCACCATCCCACAGACAGGACAGCACATACCACAACCTTTGATATATCAGCCATAGTGCACTGGCTTTAACAAGAACAAGCCCAATGTGCTCATCTATGGTGATAAATAAAGTGGTTTCTTTACCACTGGGCTACGTCCCATTCCGTGCAGAATGAAAACAGATTTTCCATTAAATAACTGTAACAGCTCTGTGTTATTTTATACCCCATTGACCTTTCTGCGCATAGTTTTATCAATGAAATCAATATTACTTTATACCATAAAGGTGAGTCTGACATATCAGTTTAATTTCTATCCATGTATAGGGAAACAAACACCTGTCATTAAACAGTGATTTCTGCCTGAATCAGACATACACAGTCAGCAATATAAATAGCAATATAAATAACAGCAGTCAGAGATGCATGGAAACCTACCTGCTATTAACAGTGGAATGGCCAAGGTGGTTAAAGTGCTTTATAATTAAGGTGAAAACACAAATATAGCTGAACATAGTCTTAGTAAATAAGGAAATGCTAGAGAACATAAAAGTTTAGTGAATTTAGTGAGGCCCATACAAGATGCTAATATCTCCATGATGCTAAATGTAAAGAGAACTTTTGTGTGAGTTTGTTGTTAACTGAACACACAATGGTTACATGCAAGGATGACACGCAAATTCGTGAAGCTTTCCATATTTTTTACTTCTGTCCAGAGCCGTGCCACTGGCATCCAGAGTGGTATAGGAGCATGCTAAATCGTTACACACACACACACACACACACACTACTGATTAAAGGGGCAGACTCTAGTTTCAACCACAGTAAATCAGGAAATGCTAGAGAACATAAAAGTTTAGTTTAAAAAAAGATTTGTGAGTTTTTGTTGGTAATTAACGAAACACACAACAATGGTTACATACGGGGCGAGACGTAGCCCAGTGGTACAGCGCTCACTCAATGCTCGGTCGGTCTGGGATCGATCCCCATTGGTGGGCCCATTGGGCTATTTCTCATCACAGCCAGTGCACCACGACTGGTATATCAAAGGTCGTGGTATGTGCTATCCTGTCTGTGGGATGGTGCATATAAAAGATCCCTTGCTGCTAATCGGAAAGAGTTGCCCATGAAGTGGCAACAGCGGGTTTCCTATCTCAATATCTGTGTGGTCCTTAACCATACATGTATGTCTGACCCCCATATAACCGTAATTAAAATGTGTTGAATGCGTCGTTAAATAAAACATTTCCTGTTAGTGACTTGGTATCTGGTCATGGCAAAGTGTATAACCTATGATGAATGGCCACTGACTGATAATGTCTGATGAATTCAAGTGGAAACAAGCCACAATACACCAGTGAGTTTTTCCACATGTACTAATCCTCAATCAATTAAACGAGAACATTAAGTATATATCTGGACGACCAGTATCAACTGAGTAAACAATGTACTATGGTTTGATTGAATGAATACTCCTTTTCTTTATTAATTAATTTATCTTGATTAAACAATCCTTTCTTTATTAATTAATTTGTCTTGATTAAACAACGTGCTATGGTTTGATAGAACGAACACTCCTTTTCTCTATTAATTAATTTATCTTGATTAAACAATGTTCTATGGTGTGATTGAATGAACACTCCTTTTCTTTATTAATTAATTTATCTTGATTAAACAATGTTCTATGGTTTGATTGAATGAACACTCCTTTTCTTTATTAATTAATTTATCTTGATTAAACAATGTTCTATGGTTTGATTGAACGAACACTCCTTTTTTTTATTAATTTATCTTGATTAAACAATAACCAATGTTCTATGGTTTGATTGAACGAACACTCCTTTTATTTATTAATTACTTTATCTTGATTAAACAATAACCAATGTTCTATGGTTTGATTGAATGAAAACTCCTTTTCTTTATTAATTAATTTATCTTGATTAAAAAATGTTCTATGGTTTGATTGAATGAACACTCCTTTTCTTTATTAATTAATTTATCTTGATTAAACAATGTTCTATGGTTTGATTGAACGAACACTCCTTTTCTTTATTAATTAATTTATCTTGATTAAACAATGTTATATGGTTTGATTGAACGAACACTCCTTTTCTTTATTAATTACTTTATCTTGATTAAACAATAACCAATGTTCTATGGTTTGATTGAATGAACATTCCTTTTCTTTATTAATTACTTTATCTTGATTAAACAATGTTCTATGGTTTGATTGAACGAAC
>JAECMU010112729.1:0-35485 GCA_016106625.1 Dracogyra subfuscus
TAAAACAATGGTGTGTTTTACATAAGTGTCTATATTGTACGTTTCAAACTGCTGAAAACTGCACACATTTTCCATTCTACAGCAGTAACCAGAAAAACAGTCATGTACCATCACATTATAAAACAATGGTGTGTTTTACATAAGTGTCTATATTGTACATTTCAAACAGCTGAAAACTGCACACATTTTCCATTCTACAGCAGTAACCAGAAAAACAGTCATGTACCATCACATTATAAAACAATGGTGTGTTTTACATAAGTGTCTATATTGTACGTTTCAAACTGCTGAAAACTGCAGACATTTTCCATTCTACAGCAGTAACCAGAAAAACAGTCATGTACAATGATATTAAGAATTAAGAATAATGCAGAATTAAAAATGTCACAAAGTTTCCAAATCAAAGGAGTTTGATTTTACTGTTAACATGTTTCTGACCAAATTAGCATTTTTAACATACTTATAACGAACATGCTTAGAACAAACATCTGCATGTTTTATCTCCTATACACTAATAACCAACTTATGCAAATGTAACTCAATATATTAAGTTAAATGTCTCCATATTAGTGCTAAATTTCTGTGTTATCCATTTGTTTCATTTAAAATATTATTAGTAAGACCGTGATTCAAGGTTCCCCAACCCTGATATTGTCATTGATCTGGGAATAATAAAGTTTAAAAAAGAAAACAAAAAAAACCCAACCTTATGCAAATGTGTACAATGACCTACTGTTATAATGAACTATCATGGTCCCCCATCTCATGGTCCATTCCTTGCAGATCTCAAGAGTATGCTAGCTGAAGCATCAACTCCTGGTAGATCACCCAAACTGGACTGGTCAATAGAGACTAGACTGATATGGACCAGATAGACAGAGGACTTGAGTCAAGAAAGACGGTCTAAGAGAAGCAAACTCAAAAATCAAAACTGGGCTGGAGAGACTCAGAATCCTAATAAGAAAACTCTGCTAGGAGAAGGAAAACTCCGAATTCAAACCAAGTCCACTGAAGTCAGGGTACAGAAGCTATGCATCAGCATTAGCGTGAAAACCAAAACGAAATGTCTGTACATGCACCAAGCTCTATGATGATCTTCTGGTTTATTATTAAGTACTTTAATATATACATGTATATATATATATAAAAAATCCCATGTAAATATAAAATAAAATTAGTTACCTCTTAAAAACTTCAGGTACAAATGATTCGAATAATAATCCCAGTTACCACAATAAATAATCAATACAATATACAAATTATCCATTTCTCTATGAAAAATTCAACAGAAATGAAAATGATCTTTATTGACCGGTCAACTCCAAATACAACTCAACTACAGATGGGCAAGTTATGGTTTGGTTAGTAAATAAGTATGAATGTCAGTCACTATATTATTTATTATTGCTCGATTATCGGTGTGTTTTTCGCCCTAATCCTTTGATTACAAACATATTTTAATGGTATTTCTAGTCCAGACAGGCCACTATCGAGTCTTTCAACAAGTCACACTGGGAACATTATGTTAGGATTACCTGAATATAAAAAATGCTTTATGATTTGGTTATTGCTTTTTAATAGTGTATGCTGCTGACAGGAAGTGGAATTAAAGACTGTACGTATATTTACAGTGGTTTCTTCAAGTGTATTCAAATATTTTCAAAAATATCTTAATTTATTTACTTGCCCATATTCACTTAGGTTAAAAATGTAGCAGGTTTATTTTGATTACTATGTCAGAATTACCAAATGTTTGACATCCAACAGCCGATGATTAATTAATTGATGTGCTCTAGTGGTGTTGTTAAACAAATGTATACTTAAGGTTTGTGCAGGTCTGTCTTGTGCACTGTATCTGGCATCAACAGTTATTCTGCACAGAACTCACATGATACTTTTTTAAAACTCATTGGGTAATAATGGCAAAGTACACATTTTAATAATTAAAAAAAATATATTTTTGTTATCACCACACAATTCCTTAATTTACATAAACATTTTACCGTACACTGCATTTTCAAAAAATATTTAACATTTGTCCTATTATAATTAAAAATTAAAATTACAACTAAACACCATACATGCTGCCAAAAACCATCAATTTTTTAACAGGGAAAAACATTTTTTTTTAAATTCTTTTTTTTTTATACCAGAAGAATCTATTTTTACTTTTAATAACAGTTAAATCATCAAAATCTGCCATTCTAGACAGAGATAGTAAAAGAAAAGGTTAATAACCTATCCGAGGCATTCACCTCTGTACGGCACACTCCACAGGCAAGTCTAGAACAGTGGATCACCGGAGTGCTGGTACACTGTGCGATACGATCATGTGTTAATACTTTTGGTCTATTTCTGTATTCCACTTATCATAATGTGGAGATGATGTCTCTATGTCTTAGAGAAGAAAAAAAAAGTTTCCTTTTTTTAACACCGATTTTCAGTTACCTAGACAGTGAAATCCTTTCATCTTTTAATATATGTGAATAATAATAACTTAGCTGGGCCATTGGGCACATAATAGCAATTAAAAGCTTTGGCTAAATGCCGACTGATGTACTTCACACATCTCTCTGCAACTCATTGTATTTTGTAATTATTATCAGGGATATTCACTAACAAAATCTTAATTAATAAAAGTTTTCTTGTACAGAAAAATACCATCTCATTCAACAATCAATTAATTTAAGATTACATTTGAAACATTAGTTGTACATGTATCTTATAATTATGGAACTCAACAGTAAAGTGCTTATAATTCATGTAATGCACATCTGACTACCGAGGTAAACATTAGCTGAACCAACTACTGTGAAGTTACCTACAATTTAGAAATACTGTCCCTTGGTGCAATATATTACAGTTCTAAAGTATTGTATTGTATTACTGCACTAGAACTGGTTCCACAACTGGTTAACAAAGGCCATGCTATGTACTATGCTGTCAGTGGAATAATGCATATAAAAGATCCCTTGTGGCTAATAGAAAAGAGTAGCCCATGAAATGGCGACAGCAATATGTCCATATGCCAGATAACCATAAATAAAATGTGCTGAGTGTGTTTTAAATAAACCATTTCCTTTCCTAAACTGACGTCTTGTCCACTGAAGGATCTCACCGAGAGTGACCATCTTTCCTATACAAAAGGCACTTGATAGCTTCATGTAACCAACCACTAGTTTTCAACAGTCCCATTGGACTCTGCTTTGTGCAGAGATACATTTTTTCTTTTTATCATGGACAAGGGTTTTGCTGTTCAGATTGTATATATGTAAAACAATTATTTTTTTTCTGGTAAGGTTTACTATGCAGAAAACAGCAACACACTTTCTAATGGTTATGTAAAGACATTTACACTTCCAGACAGCCTAAAACATGTCTACTGCATGACACCTGCAGGCACAAATGTTTATTTTTAATTATTATTTAGAAAAATAAATTATGGGCTTGAAGAATTTAGGCAAGACAATTGCCCCCCACCCCCCACCTTTCCCATACCCATCATCCCCAACGGGATTGTAGTTGTCCAATGGTAATGTAAATTGTAATAAAAATTTCAGCTACCGGGATAATAATTTTTAATGACTGCAGATGAATCCATAGCATACAAATACTGACTGACCAATCAAAATCCAAAGCATACGATTAATATGTCGGCTGCACGCGACAGGATGTAAATGAAACTAGGTTGATCTCGTCTACAAGTTTGCTCTGGGCGATGTTGTCCTACATGATATTTAGAGAGTGAAAACACAGACACATATTTTATGTTATGTCAAATGTTCCCTTTATCTACCAAATTCATCTGGTATTACAGACCTCAAGAAAATAGGGATGGGGGAGAGCACATGAGGCCCACCCCACTAGTATATATATCTACTTTAGTCTTATACAACCATGTATTTAAAAATAATAACCTTTAAAACGGAAACTTATTATTAAAAACATTGCTATTTTTATCTGGGAAATCATGTTTGAAGAATATGTATACAACTGACTAATCAAACAGTGACAATTAATGAAGCTATTAATGAATATATATTTAATATGTATTTAATAAAGACACATTCTTTGTTAAAGAATATACCAATGAATATTTATTTAACCAAAAAAAGTTTTAAAGTTTGTTTTATTTAAAACCACTAAAACAATATTGTGTGTCAAACATTTGGTAATTTTGACAAATATTCTTAAGAGAATAAATCAGCTATATTTTTTCATTAGTAGCAAGGGATCTTTTATATGCACCAACAGGATAGCACATACCATGGCCTTTAATATCCAGTTGTGGTGCACTGACTGGAACAAGAATAACAAAAGAAAATTCAGGTTTATATAAAAAGACAGAATATTTTCAATTACTTTGTTTGGTCTTTGAGTGCAACAAATACTGATCAAAGGTATTTTATATTAAACCATATCTATGAAACTGTGATAAAACTAAGAATATCTGCATGCAATTCAACAAGAGGTATTGTTGGAAAGATTCACTTTCAGGTAGCTGGGCTGCAAACGGGGAGCATTATGAAGATACCGTCTCACACCATGGGTCAAATTAGCCAGCCATTTGGATAAGCAAGAATCTCAGTGGAAGCCATGTTATGTTTGAAGTCAGTCTCTTTGAAGAGGTATCAAATACTGCAGGTGCCCAGTCAGAATAGGCATGTCGTTTATGGAAAAGCATCAAACAAGCCACTCTGCTGCGAAGGAATGGCACCAATACCCAGTGCAGGTAATAAGAACCAGAATTCCCAAATCTGTCTCCAATCAAAGACATTTTATGAACTCTTGTAATAGCTGGAATAAATCACACTCATTTTCAGATACTTGTACTGGAGATTTTCAATCTTATCAATATAACATTCTTGCTAATGAACAGTAAACAACATTTGTGTGGAAAGAAAAGTGATAATTCACTCACCTTTCTATACTAGATCTTTTATCAAACTTATCACAAGAATCTGCGAGGGGGAGAGAGGGAGAGGATGGCAGAATACCAAAATTATTACAATTATTATTATTATTATTATTACTGTACAATATACTAATTTATTTTCTAGCTCCAGGTTATTATTTTTGGATAGCCTAATTAAGCTTAGGTCATACTAATAGGAGCAATTTAAAAATTAAATTAATGGATACTAATTTATAAAACTGGAAGCACCACTAAGTAGTCAAATGTAAGAAAGGTACATAGAGAATACTACATGAGTTTTTGTTAGATAACATTGTTATGAAACAATTAGTGTATGAGAGTTGTATTTGATTTATTATCCACCTGCAAATAATGAACAAAAAAGTATTTCCTACAGAATTCATGCACAGAGAATAACGTTTGTTTTGTTTAACGACACCACTAGAGTACATTGATTTATTACTCATCGGCTATTGGATGTCAAACATTTGTTAATTCTGACATATTGTCTTAGAGAGAAAACCCCCTACATTTTTCAATAAGTAGCATGGGATCTTTTATATGCACCATCACATATACTAGATACTGGATAGCACCTACCACGGTGTGTGGTGCATTACTACCTGGAACAAAAAATAGCCCAATAGACCCCCTGACCAGACCAGGAAATATGACATCACTAACTAAAATTATGTCGTTTAGAAACCAATACTGATTAGGCCTCATGCTTATAAACCTTAAAGTCTAGACTTTAATAAAGTCCAGACTTTAACGTGTTGGCAACGCTATTCAAATAACATTACGTTAAAGTCTAGACTTTAATAATTTCATGTTTTTGTGTTTTGTTTAACAACGCACTCAACACATTTTAACTATGGTTATATCGGCGTCGGACATATGGTTATGTCGAGAAAAAACCCCAGTGGTTAGCTGACGGGGATCGATCCTAAAATTGCGCATCAGGCGGGCACTGTACCACTGGGCTATGCTGCCCGCTAGACTTTAATAAAGTCCCGACTTTAAGTTTTATAAGCACGAGCCCTGGTGGTGTATACAAACTTTGTACTTAACACCTAGATATTCACTAAGTGGCTAATACAAATTATTACCACACTGTGGAAACATTTCTAGCTTGAAGCCAGTTTTAAATTTTATGTACAAATAACAGTCGTGTGATATTTTCTTTAATGTCAATCTTAAATTTATTTTTTACTTTATAATATATAGCCATAAGCTTTATTAGTTAATTACATTTTTTATATATATACATATTATATAGCCATAAGCTTTATTGGTTATTACAAAAATTAATTACTGGTGACGCCCATATAATAAATATCCATATTTATCTGGCCAGAAAATTGGCTAATAAATATTGTTTTAAACTAAGCATGTCGATAGTAGATGGCAGTGATGTAGATCTGAACTGCCCTCACGCACACACATACGACAGAGAGATTTGCCAGAACGTCTTTCATCCCAGGTAGCCGAATACTGAATATACAGAGGAAATCAGGCATGAAGTCTTTCTAACACGACCAGCATCAAACCAAACATGTGCACCAATGTTACCGGTCTGCACAGAATGATGTAGCTATCAGGGGAACTAATTTAGTAATTAACTTTCAAGATACCAGCCCATTCCCCCAACACAGATCAAAGTGTTTGGTGCAAGTTGGTAGTTATTCTTTCCCAAACCCGTGACCTGTCGGTTAGTCGTAGAGATAAAGGACAATTCACCAACAATTTAAAGATAAGAACATTGTAACATGGTGACATGCTGTCCAACCAAACAATTAGTTTCAATAAGGAATTTAAAGAGTTTATGTAATAGCTGTTATTCCAATCTGCATTAAACAATTTTTTTGTAAAAATCAATAACAAACTTGTCAATGTTTGCACTTACTGTTATTTCAACACACACACACACACATACATACAAACAAAAACACACACACACACACACACTGACAGACATACACATTGACAGACATACACATTGACATACACACACATATACACAAAGACACAGACACACACACCATGAATACTATTTGTATGAAACTCATTTATTGTGCAATTAATTAAAAAAAAGAAAAAGATTTAAAGACACTGTGAAATGAATGTTTAATAAAATGCCACTAGTATCCGACTAATGGAACACTGTTCTGGGGTATCACTAACCCGAGTGTCCTACTAATGGAACACTATTCTGAGGTATCACTAACCAGAGTGTCCGACTAATGGAACACTGTTCTGGGGTATCACTAACCCAAATGTCCTACTAATGGAACACTATTCTGAGGTATCACTAACCAGAGTGTCCGACTAATGGAACACTGTTCTGAGGTATCACTAACCCGAGTGTCCGACTAATGGAACACTGTTCTGTGGTATCACTAACCCGAGTGTCCGACTAATGGAACACTTTTCTGTGGTATCACTAACCAGAGTGTCTAACTAATGGAACACTGTTCTGAGGTATCACTAACCAGAGTATCTGACTAATGGAACACTGTTCTGTGGTATCACTAACCAGAGTGTCCGACTAATGGAACACTATTCTGTGGTATCACTAACCAGAGTGTCCGACTAATGGAACACTGTTCTGAGGTATCACTAACCAGAGTGTCCGACTAATGGAACACTATTCTGAGGTATCACTAACCAGAGTGTCCGACTAATGGAACACTATTCTGACATATCACTAACCAGAGTGTCCGACTAATGGAACACTATTCTGAGGTATAACTAACCAGAGTGTCCGACTAATGGAACACTGTTCTGAGGTATCACTAACCAGAGTGTCTAACTAATGGAACACTATTCTGAGGTATAACTAACCAGACATTCCTTTCCTTTTCTTGGATTAAACAGTAATCTGCAACAGACTTTCAAACAGTGCTGGCTATCCAGGTACCAGTATTCTAAGACTTAATGTGTCACTGAGTACAAAGTTCGTTCTGAAAGAAATCTTCTCAAAAGCACTTTATCAGATAAGACCTGCTGTTTGTATAGAACTATAGTACAGTTGTAGCTACCTGTATACAGCCGAACAGTTTTATCATAGAGTTTTAACTTGAAGCTGCAGTACGTCCACTATAGTTTTGTTATTTTTCCATTTAGAATATCATAGACTTTTAATTGAAGCTGCAGCCCAGTACAGTTTTGTTATTTTTCCATTTAGAATATCACAAATAGACTTTTAATTGAAGCTGCAGCCCAGTACAGTTTTGTTATTTTTCCATTTAGAATATTAGTATGACCCACATTAACAAATATTAATGTATATTTCACAAACATTATTTGAGCTTAACTAACTAATTTCATTAAAATAAAACAGAATTTTTTTTCCATTTTAACAGAGAAATGGAGCACTATTCCCCTGTTTTGTGTTACAAATCATAGCAATAAAAAATGTATGTTGTATCAAGGCAGTTGATAATGATGAAATACAAGCTTAATAAAACTACCTGTTGATATTTTGTATTAGTAAATCACATTACAATGGTGAAGTCTGACACATGTAGCAAGACTTTCACATATCTCCCCCCAAAGCCCCCCCCCCACCACCTTCCCCTGAAATAATTAGCACTCTTGTTCTTTCCTGTTTTTTAAAACACTATCTTGACATAAGTTGTTTTATATTTAAAGTGTTATATGGATAAATACATTTGGAATGAGTTTAAGCTGAATTATTTCACATTTCTTTTAGTTGTTAAAAAAGATAATAAATTTCTATGTATGAAATTATTTTAGACAAAATTTGATACTGAGATACCACAAAACATTATTAATGGAAAAGACTATACTGTAAAACGGGTAATATTCGAGGGAGAAATTTTTTTCAACCAGTCAATTATAGCCATTTCGTGGTTTGTAATTTTTGCGTAGTCGTTTTTGGTTATATGGATAAATACATTTGGAATGAGTTTAAGCTGAATTATTTCACATTTCTTTTAGTTGTTAAAAAAGATAATAAATTTCTATGTATGAAATTATTTTAGACAAAATTTGATACTGAGATACCACAAAACATTATTAATGGAAAAGACTATACTGTAAAACGGGTAATATTCGAGGGAGAATTTTTTTTCAACCAGTCAATTATAGCCATTTCGTGGTTTGTAATTTTTGCGTAGTCGTTTTTGGGTTTTTCTCAAGTCAGTAAAAAAGAAGGAAATAAAGAATGAAAAAGAAAAAATTCAATACTACTGCATACTTTTTAATTCACAAAGATAAAAGAACTGTGACTGACTTAGCCCAATAGTAATAGTATTTGACCAATGACCAAGTGGTACTATCACAAGCATTTTATCTCGAGATGGCCACCTGGCTCATGCACAATGAATGACGGTAATCCAGAATGTGGATTCATCAACTCTCCCATAAGTGTTCTAATTAATAAATTTCAGTGGCTGAAAACTTCTCATATAATTTTGTTTGTATTAACACATTCTCAAAAGTACCAACGGATTAGGCTTACGTCTAGACATCGGAATGAGTCGGTCAAACACGTGTATACAGCTGCTCCTGGAAGTAGTAGTAATAGTAGTACTATTTGGACGTTTTTTATTTATTGTTGCAGCTATTGATTTTAATTTTTGAAACAAAGTGAATGAAATGTATTAAACTTATTTTTGTTTGTGTTATTTTCTTTTAAAGATGATACTATAGTATTAATATTTAATTTTTGCGGTCAAATTAAAATTGCAAAAAAACACGAAAATTACACACACACAAATATTACCCGTTTTACAGTATGTAAAAATTACCAAATGTTTTCTAACCAATAGCTGATAATTAATAAATCAATGTGCTTTAGTAATGTTGTTAAACCAAACAAACTATAACTGTTTAACAACACCACCAGAGCACACCAATATATTAATTATCAGTTATTGCATGTTGAACATGTGGCAATTGTAAAACAAAAAGAAAACCCACTTCATTTTCCATTAGCATCAGTGGATTCTTATATGCATTTATTTCAGACAGCACATACCATGACCTTTGATATGAGGCATGGGGAAAACCCAATTAGAAAATGGCTCCACCTTGGGGATTTGATCCCTTTGATTCAAGCACCTTGGGTAAGTAGTCTAACCAACTAAGATAGATCCTGCTGCTCTTAGACTTGTAAACAAAACAACCGGCCTTGGTGGCGTTGTTGTTAGCCCATCAGTCTACAGGCTGGTAAGACTGGGTTTGGATCCCAGTCGAGGCATGGGATTTTTAATCCAGATACCAACTCCAAACCCTGAGAGAACTCTCCTCAAGGCTCAATGGGTAGGTGTAAACCATTTGTACCAACCAGTGATCCGTAACTGGTTCAACAAAGGCCATGGTTTGTGCTATCCTGCCTGTGGGAGGTGCAAATAAAAGATCCCTTGCTGCCAATTGAAAAGAGAAGCCCATGAAGATGTGACGGCAGGTTTCCTTTCAATCTGTGTGGTCCTAAACCATATGTCTGATGCCATATAACCGTAAATAAAATGTGTTGAGTACATCGTTAAATAAAGCATTTCTTTCTTTTTGTGAACAAAACAGATTGTAGAACACAGAAAATTATCAAAATATGCATTCATTTATGTAATATATCTGGGACAATAATTATAAAAATATTCCTCATAAACATGAAGAAAAAAGAATATCAAAACATCATACTAAGTTGTTGTAACCAAAAATACTTTACATTTATGCAACACCCATCTACTTATAAAATACTTACGTTTATACATTGATCACTTGTGTAGTTTTTATGATAAAATCATTTGTGGCATTAATTATATGAAATATATTAATTTGTTTTAATGATTTTCTAAACAACTGATTCCACTTACTTCTTTTTGAAATAATGCATCTGCTGGTACCTGGTGTTATTCTTAACAATGGTCACTTTATGCATATGACCGTGAATGAGCTCCATAGTAAAATGTAATCAATATGACCTAATATTTGTTGAGCAACTGACGTTTAAACTTTAGAAAAAACTACAAGGTTTGGCTGAACAGTTTCCTTTCCCTAGGGCTAAAACTGTCATACTTCAAAAATAGTTTGTTCATGTTGATAATGTTTAGTGTGTTATGTAATGATTTGTATTTACAACTGTAACACACTGGGATCTTCAATTAAAATATTAATTACAGTGTCAATGTTAAAGGTAAACTTTATAATCATATTAAAACAAGACAACATTGTTTGGGGGTCAAACAACAGTAGATGACATTGCATTATGTTTTTTATTATTGAAAATCCTACATTAAAACTGCTTTTTGGCCAGAAGGAAAAACGATTTGATAAAAGTGACGTAATTCTTGAGGATTTTCTTCCCGGTCTGTAACTGTGTAATGACATACTGAAAATTATCACACATGATATCACATATGAATAGCAATGTCATTCTTGTTTTCCAATAAAGTATGGAATGTTTAGCATACCCGGTAGTTATTTTCAAACATGATTTGCAACTTTTACATAAAAGCAAAGGTAGAAATAAGTTTTCACTCCTTATTAGGAATACAAAAAATACAGTAAAATAGATTTAAACTGCATAACTCATAGTTAATCATTTTATTATAAAATTAACCTTTAAACTGATTTCAAACAATAGCAATAAGCATTCAGAGAGTACTGTTGAAGCAATACATGTCCCCTGTACAGGGCTCAAATTTGTTTTGTATCTCCTAAATTAAAGGGCCATAACTCTGTCACAAATGAGTAAATCGTCACTAACTGTAACAGTACACAATAAAGTTATAAACAAAATTTCAGCTCCATATCTGAAGGTATTCTGAAAACACATCTGAAAAACTGTATGTGGGACAGATGGATGGACAGACAGACAGAAGGATGGAGATGAAACATACAGTTCCCTCTGATTGAACTGGTAGGAGACTAAACAAACTCCTTACAAACATGAGGAAAACGTACAATGTCAAATCCTTAAATAATTTTATATAATGTGTTATAAATACACAATACCCAAGTATTACCCAGCTTTGTGAATGTCAACTTATACTTATTTACCCTTACTATTAAGCTTACAAAACAAATTATTTTCTTTTGCCAAAGCTTCTTAAAATTGATTATATATAGAATGATCCCATTTTTATACAGCCAGTACTAAATGAGTGCATGAGTTAACATTTTCCGAATATTAATAATGGATTTGAACTTGTTATCAGCAGTGACTTAAACACACAGCTAAGTAAAGGATGTAAGTACAATTAATTACAGGTATTCAATAGCACCCGACAGCTTCTCTTCTGTACTAATGCATAGCAATTGTATTCACTTACTGCATTAACCGCAACCTTGGTCACCCATAACCGGGTCTTTATGGTTACAGTGATGAATCAATTAGTGGTCATTATTTATATATTTATTTATAGCTTACAGTTAAAGCAACAGTGTCTTGAAATCGAAGTGATTCAAGGTCACGTAGGCCATGCCGAGACTAACAGGGCATGTAATAAAATGAATGTAATAAAAATACAGTTTTATGCATGGTCAGTCAAATCATTTGACCATGATGCGTATAGTCGGACTGACCATTCAGTGTGGTCAAAATAATATTAAATGAGAAACACCCATCTAGAAACAGTTTTTCTTCCGATACCAGGCATTATATATTGACGTCTGAAAGAAACTTTATAACGCTTGAAGAAAAACAACAAATGGTATGGATGGACTATGAAAATATCACGAAGTTCAACATCTAAAGATCACAACACACTTTGTGTTACATGCAAAGTGTCTGTCAGGTGTTTTTTAAATTGGTTCTTTTCGACTAGCAACAGTATTTATTAAATAATTATAATTTTATGTATGTAAACTTTCTTTTGGACATCAAAATAGTAAAGTTCTGTTTGTAATTTTGAATTATTGACCTTTCTGACATAATGGTTAAGCTGTATGCCTCAACTCTGATAGGTACTAGGATCACATCCCACTACCTACCCCAACACACACTGAATTTTAATGAGTCAATGGGAAGGTGGATAAACAAATGAATGAATGAATGAATGAATGAATGAATGAATGAATGAATGAATGAATGAATGAATGAATAAAACCATGAATAGATTTTTAACAACACCCTGGCATGCTGGATATTCGGTCTAGCAATCTACAAATTTTGCCAGCTCAAATCAAAACCTGCCAGACCACAAATGATTGATTTAAAATAATTGACGATCCAACAGGCAATGAAATGTTTTGGTCCTTAATGCTGACCAGAAAAACCCAGTCAGGATGGCAGTATTTCAACCCCTGAATACGGTACATGGAGTATGTGCTTTATTACTTAGAATTATGCTTTATGCTTCTATGAATACACTGCACTGTATTGTTTTTAAGAACCAGGTGACATGTGTAACAGTCTATACTGTGCCTGGTGCCAGAAACCAATCACTGGCTCCGGTTAATCTTATATGTACCTCAAAGACCACTCTGTAGTCAAAGGAGAGAACAGAATGTTAACCTGACTGCTTGGAGTTCTTTGGCTTGTTGTTTTTGCTTTGAACATTTAACCACAGATCTTTTTGTTCACGTTACAGCTAAAGGATTAAGAGAGATGTATGATGCATGACAATATGTTCGTTCACCATTCCATGGTGATTAATTACTTCTCAGTGCAAAACAGTTGCCGATAATTGAACCAAAGCACACACGTATTCTTCAGAAACAGAGAGACGTCTTTACACCAACACAAGATGAAAGAACGAGATCACCCACCAAGAAAATATGGAATTAAGAATATCCTTTTTTCTCTTTTCAGATATGATGGCTAATTATTATTTCAGGCCTGGTTCCGCCATCAGGGTATGGGGAAGCACAGCTTGTGTGTGATGAAGTGACGGGGATGAACAGAATGCCTGTCTGTGGAAACAATCTCACTACACACATCAAAGGATGCTAAAGCAAGGCTGAGAATGTTTTCTGCAGAGGTATATGTAGATGTCATGAAAAAGGTAAACAGTGAAGTATAGTTTTGCTAATTAAGTTGTGTACCAAATGGGACAACAATAGACTGGAGTTATTAAGTAACAGTTTATTTATTTCAACAACTTATTATCTTACAAACATTTGCAGAGTGTTATCAGTGCATTTCATTGGTATATTAAATGGTGTTTATATATTTTATATATAAATGGTCATGAATGTATTGCTACCCAACTAACACATGGGTTTATCAATTTGTATAAGCTGACTCAGTGCTTGTGACATGGATTTGAAAATTTAAAATCATTTTACATAAATATCTGAATGTTTGATGATTATGTTAACACTTAACTTGGTGATTCAGTGTATAATTAAAAGATAATATATCTCTTATTAAATCCATTAAAAAAATTTAATCCTAATACAAATCTTCTTTTTATATATACTGTTCTAAATTTAGTTTAGTATTTACTGTTAATATGCTTCATTTTGTCATTCAGAAATGCAACTCATTTATTTATGTGTAGACTATTTCTGTTATTAATTTTAGAATTTTACACTGATGTTATCATCACATAACTTAAATTAGTTTGACGTCCAATATCAGATAAGTTATTTTTATGCTCGGCTGTAATTCTTTCATTCATTCAGTCTAAATTTAGTAATGTTGCATTCATTAGATAAGATGACTGAAATCTCATGACGACAGTTAATATTTTACCATTATAATTTTAAAAGCTTGTGATTTATCACACATGCTTGTCACTCCCAATCTGTCCCATGTTAAATCATATACATACTCACCTTGACAAGCACACAGTCATTCTTGATCGCTGTTTGAAATGAACAATTCTATACAATGACATACGTTTACTGATAAGATCAAGACAGGTGGATCAGCTTTCTTGGATTATGTAAATATTAAGTAGGTTTCTCCAAATTACTATATGAAATGTCACACGGTCTTGGAGCTTAGCTACTGGTACTGACCACATTACTAATGTAAGCATTTTACAAATCCCATTAGTTTATCTGAAAAAATATAGTTTGCTATAACCCAGTTCACATTTAAGTACTAAATTGCTAAGCAGGCATTTGTTGTTTACTCATTTTTATTCTTATTCAAATGCATTGTAAAACAAAAAACTGAAAAACACCCACCTCCCAGAAAAGATGAGTCACCTTGATTTTAATAGTACTTAATCACTTTAATAAAAACATATTTTAAGGTGTGGTTATTTAAATAGTAAATTGCTTCAATAAGAATGTATAACTAACGACTACGTCATTTTAAGCTGTTAACACGTTCACTCGAGATGTTTCCTCATAATAGCATATGCCCCACCACCATCGACTTAAAATTCAGATTTGAATGGCCGTGTTATTCACTCCGAAGCAGTAAACAAAATTGTAAAGGTTTTAGTGGCGATATTGTCCACCAACACGACACATAATGCTGCCCTATGGGACTTTTCCATTCTTTGGCTAAATCTGTTCCTTTTCAAAGGCGTTTCACCAGACCAGAATGATTTCATAATCTGTGTATGTCATTCACCGGCAGTCACAGAAGAATAATGCACAATTACTTACATTCTGGATAAATAACAACATTAATGGGAACTATAGGAACAAGATAAACACTAATCATTTAAAAGCATGCCAGTATTCCATTTCAAATCACTTCAAGACATGTCAGTATTTTGTTTCATGAACAATTCACCACAACTATATAAATGTATTGGTGTTTTTTTCTGTATGGATTTAAGAATACATGAAATATGATACTAGTGGAGGACTGTTTACGATTCACATATAGAATATGACCGAGTTTGTAAGAAGTTCTCTTATAGCTATATAAATTTCATACTGTTGATCAAAATAATATGAACTTAACTGAAATATTCTTAATACCATTTAACAAAAATGGAATATTTAAAAAAAAGAAATCATTAAGAAAGCTTAAACAGGTAATGAGATACCGTATTAAATATAAACAATGTCAACAAAAATTAAAATCTATTAAGTATAACTGACCTCCTGGAGATACCTGCATCAAGTATTTAATGTTTGACTAGGGGGTGGGTGGAATTTGTTGCTACGGACGTAACTATTCTAGTCAATTGGAAAGTTAATTAATCTTAAATGAAAGATATCAGAGCCTCACCTTGACAAAGCCGTATTAATTAGTGTATTAATTAGGAATATAAAACAGATCAACACTTCTGTTCCTGTACACCTATGGACTAATTAGGATTAGTACAGATCTGTTGTCATCACAATGGCCCTGACAGTCATATATTGTATCAAGAATCAGCCCTGTTCCAGGAAAGTATTTTTAACTCACCTTGATTCTGATGTATCAGACTGTTATATACTTTATTCAGCATACAGAATACATACCATGTTTTTGGGACAAAAAGTCATGTAGTACGAGTTGAAATGCAAACTAACAAAATGGATTCAGACAGATGATCACTTCTGTGACCCATCTCACCCCAGAAGAACATTATCAATCCTGAACTATATTGCGCCCATCAGAGAACAAAAATTAATTAAACATAAAGATATTAAATATGAGACACACTTGACTAGGGGTGGAGGCACAAATACTCGGTGGTACAGATGATGCCGTAGTCGTCTCACAGCAGATAGGGGTAGATTTAACTCAGTGGCAAAGCACTCACTTCAGGTGCAATGAAAAAGTAGTTTATTTTGTTTAACGAAACCACTAGAGCACATTTATTTATTAATCATCGGCCACTGGATGTCAAACATTTGGTCATTTTGACATAAAGTCTTAGAGAGGAAACCTGCTACATTTTTTCATTAGTAGCAAGGGATCTTTAATGTGCACCATCCCACTGACAGGATAGCACATACCACAGCCTTTGATTCACCAGTCGTGGTTCACTGGCTGGAATGAAAAATAGCCTAATGGTCAGGTTCAATGAGTCACATGAATTATTACCATCAGTGGACAGTTTATCCCATTCCAACCAGTGAATCAATACTGATATATCAATCAATGATATGTGCCATCTCATTTGTGTGAAGTGTATTACAAGAGGTTTCTTCTCTCACTATAGTGATGCAATAACCATGTGTTAAACACCAAATGGTTGTAGCTAAAACATATGCCAACATCCTTTTCTTCATCAATAGCATTGCTTTAGACAGGTGGTTGCTTACCACAGTGGCAGTTTAATAGAGATAGCTACTTGAGCAGAACAGACTATTAATAATATTTCAAACAAACAAACCCAACACTTCTAAAGGCCTCCTAGTTTTTAGCAGGTTCCTTTCCAAATATTTATTGACACTCATTCAAATACAGCATCAAGATTCAAAGCTGAACATCAAACACAAAACACTTGTCCACACAATATTGTTTATGCTGGTTAGAATGACACAAATTATAACATATCCAAGGCTGAGACAAGAGAAGAGAAGAAGAGAGTAGCATGACAACTTGGGTATTTTATGCCACAGAATGGACGTTTGCCAAATCAGCTTATTGAATTATTTGTGTCGGTGAATGGTACTAGGAAGTAACTTCAATATTTTATTACCAGTGTGAGTAAACTTAACTGACAGGTCATAAACATTCAATAAAAAATGACATAAGATTTTTACGTCACTCGTCTTTATAACTCAACTGCTTTATGTTTTGATAATGATGTAATGTTCTATTCAGATTTGAAAGACCTTGGTGCTTACTGCACGAAAGCACCAATTCAAACCTTTACTAGGATAGATCAATATGATTAGGGCAGTGTTAAAAGTTCATATCCTAGTCGTATAAACAGAATTATACCTTTGAGATTTATATTCAATATTCATTAGTACTCACCGTCTTTCAGATTCAGGGCCTTTCACCATGTTCTGAAAAAAAATAGAGGGAAAGAATTAGCATTAATTAGATTTTATAAATAACAGCTAATAATCAGCTATGAAGCATTCCATTCCTCCAGTAGATAACATTTGTACTTTAATAATAAAGTCATGTAATACTGATAATAACTAATTTTAAGTTTTATTAAAATTAAGTTCAACTGGTTTCAAGTAATTACAATTTTCATTCCATTTAACAAGAAAGAACTGTAGTACCACACATAATGACAGATTAGTCCATGCTTGATCAGTATATCACTACTAAATAAATCGTCTACAGTTCCTACATCACAAATAAAATATTCAGAGGAAGGGTATATTAACATACCCACATGTAATCTTCTAATAAAATTTGTCAACAGTAACAAGAGATATATGTATAATAATATAGTGATATACAGTGATCATACATTTTATCAGCAAGTGCAATAGCTTCTAAATTAACAACAATGCAAAGATAGAAGTGTGGAAGAAATGGCAATAAAAATGCCAGGCAGCACCTCCTGCAAAAAGGACAGACAGAAAGATCCAAAACATGTTGTTAAATCATAGCTAGTTGATAACAAAAGTACTTGTAATACATCATCTAGAGTGAGAAAAGAACAACACTGACATATACCTATACTGAAGACAGGATAGTGCATACCTGGGCTATTAATACACACTGGTTAGAATTACACACAATAAAGTGGCAGGACTGATACTAAAATTCCTCTCACTGCAGTGAGTCAAATCCTATTTCACAAATCCTAAGTCACAACTGGAGAGACAAGGACTGGATGAAGAGTTGAATAGCAATAAGTTGATTGAGATGATGTTACCTTGACAATAAGTTGAATGACAATGTCACCTTAACTACAAACTGACAAAGACAAATGTCATCATGAAACAAATTCATAGACTATACCTCCATAACAACATGATGAACGAGACCATGTCACCATGACAACAAGATGACAGAGGACAATATGACCATGGCAACAAGTTGACACACACAATGTCACTATGACATACTGACAGAGGATAATGTCACCACGAAATGTTGACTGACACAATGTCACCATGAAAACAAGTTGACATAGGATAATGTCACCATGAAAATTGGCAGAGGACAATGTCACAATGATAACAAGTTGACAGAGGACAATGTGACCATGATAACAAGTTGACAGAGGAAAATGTCACCATGTAAAATTGACAGACACAATGTCACCAGACAACAAGTTGATGGATACAATGTCACCAACAAGCTGACAATATTGCCAATGACAATAAAAGACATGTTCAGTTAGAATAAGAAAGAGTTAAATAAGTATTCCACACGTTCAATAAAAGAAATTAAATCATCAACAACGAATTAAAAAATAACAAACAATTCAACATCTTAAAATCAACAGCTAATAAATATGAAATAACTGATTTCTTATAAACAACAACTAACCTGACCCGAACTGTGACACACTACCTTAATAACCCGACAGCTATCCACAGAGAAGATCATACTCAAGTGTTATCGGCATCGCAATCACAGCATCAACTAACTCTAAGAACCGCTGCCACCACTGCTGCAGCCAACAGACCGACAATGCATTAGCCTCTCTTGTACCTCTGTTATTTCTTACAAACAGAAGCATTACAAGTCTGCTGCTTTGGCCGATTCTGCTACCATGTCAAAGCTTGCACATGGCTATAAAGGTAATAAAATTATCTCCTAATAAAAGAGTTAAGTTGAAGTAGTTTTTTTCTTCTCTCTCTTGTCTGACTCACAAGGCAATCAGTTCCATGTGTCCCGAACTCAGCGGGACCTTGCCGCCACAGAGGTGAAACTGCAGAGAATCCCTCTCATGTTTAGATGTAGCCTAATGAGGGAATTAATGGAGTTACCTGCAGTAAGTGGCCTTATGGACGGCCACAGCAAACATTTGGAAACAAACTTAATTACTGAACACAGACATAATAGAAGTATGCCTTGTAAACAGACTTCAATTGCGTTTGTTTTGTTTACCAACACACTGGCCTTGGTAGCATCATGGTTAGGCAACTGGTCTACAGGCTGGTAGGTACTGGGTTCGGATCTCAGTTGAGGGATACCGACTCCAAACCCTGAGTGAGTGCTCGGCAAGGCTCAGTGGGCAGGTGTAAACCACTTGCACTGAGCAGTGATCCATAACTGTTTCAACAAAATGCCATGGTTTGTGCTATCCTGCCTGTTGAAAGTGCAAATAAAAGGTCCCTTGCAGCTAATCGGAAAGAGTAGTCCATGAAGTGGCAACAGCGGGTTTCCTCTTAAAATCTGAGTGGTCCTTCACCACATGACTGACACCATATAATCATAAATAAAATGTGTTGAGTGCGTTGTTAAATAAAACATTTCTTTTTTGTTTACCAACACTGCTACATTCATTGATTAATGTAAAAATCAGAGTAGAAAAACATTTAAACAGATTTACTTCAAAGCTCAGTTTGAATAAATATGTTTGCTGTCTAACTTGAAATGAAGTAAAAAGAATAAAAAGAACAAGAAAAGAACACTTTCTCACAAACAGCACATACCATGACCGTTGATATTTATATTGGGTTACTGGTCTGGAAGGGTAAATACAATACATGTACCAAGGTGGTTTGATTTTACGACCCAAAGAAAGAAAGAAAAAAAGAAATGTTTTATTTAATGATGCACTCAACACATTTTGATCACGGTTATATGGCGTCAGATATATGGTTAATGACCACACATATATGAGAGAGGAAACCCGCAGTCGCCACTTCATGGGCTACTCTTTCCAATTAGCAGCAAGGGATCTTTTATATGCACCATCCTACATACAGGATAGCACATACCACAGCCTTTGATATACCAGTCGTGGTGCACTGGCTGTGACGAGAAATAGCCCAATGGGCCCACCGACGGGGATCGATCCCAGACCGACTGCGCCTTATGACCTCAGTTGAGCAGCCAAATCCTTCCCCAACCAATGCCACATGTGTCTGGTATATTGAAGCCAACAGTATGTGCTGCCCTGCTGTAAAACTTCCTATAAAATATATATCTTGCCATTATCTGGTTTTCTTATTCCACTCTCTAAACCAAGTGTCACAATTACCACAGGTTCAATACATTACAGGTATAGATTAAAAATGTGATTATGTTAAAGGAACATTTTAAGTTGGCAATTTTATAATAAATAATCTGATTGGAAGTGTGTTACAATTTGTGATAGTAACAGCACAGATATCTTACTGTATATTCTGGAAGTCACCCAGCACACCAGGGTTAAAGCTGAGCACCTCAACACTGTACCAAGACCAGCAGTTAAATAAATGTTTGGGCAGTTTGGGCAGATTATCCTAATCTGAACTGGATACAAGGAAGGAAATGTTATATTTAATAATGCATTCAACACATTTTATTTACGGTTATATGGTGTTGGACATATGGTTACCACAGGTTTCCTGTTCAATACAACTGGCGTTGGACATATGGTTAAGGACCACACTGATATCGAGTGAGAAATCCCACTGTTGCCACTTCATGGGCTACTCTTTTCGATTAGCAGCAAGGGATCTTTTACATGCACTATCCCATAGACAGGATAGCACATACCACGGCCTTTGATGTGTCAATTGTGGTGCACCAGCTACAAGGATGCACAAATATAACATCTGATCAGTATACACAAGCTTCCCTTTGTGTCATCATAACAAGAATTACTTGCTGGTACCAATGCAATTTTCACCAATATAATTCACAATCTAATTATTTTTCCATTAAAGTGGTATTTAAAGATAACAAACTATTAAAATTTGTAAAAAGAAAGCCTGGTAAAATGCAAATCAATTGCTATTATTAATAATCAAAGAAAGAAAAGAAAGAAAGAAATGTTTTATTTAACGATACACTCAACATATTTTATTTACGGTTATATGGCATCAGACATATGGTTAAGGACCACACAGATATTGAAAGAGGAAACCCACTGTCACCACTTCATGGGCTACTCTTTCTGATTAGCAGCAAGGAATCTTTTATATGCACCATCCCATAGACAGGATAGCACATACCATGGCCTTTTATATACCAGTCGTGGTGCACTGGCTGTGATGAACTGTTGTTAGTTCTACAAACTGCATTACTTGTACTGTTGTTAGTACTACAAATTGTGGCTTAGCTGCAGATTTATGCTTATAAGTAAAACTAGGTTAATAACGTTTTGTGAAATTTGTCACTAATTCCGATGATATTATCGGAAACCTAAAAATATTCCGTTAATTAATAGATTAAGTAAAAGTTTGAACTAATTCGGCTGATATCGATTAACTACCAATATTCCATTATTTGATTAGCTAAAAATGGGAACTGTTTTATTCTGGTTTCAGAAGTTATGCTTTCTATATTTGGACTTGCCATCGGTATATATGGTGACACCTAATTACATTGCATGAGCTATCACAATGGAAATCAGTGGAGAGCTGAATGAGAGTCTGCACATCAAAGACTTCCAGCTGTACCTACAAGACTATTTTTTCCTGCACATGCCAGCCAGGCAGGCAGCCCATACAGATGGCGGATCCACAGCCCGCCATCAGCTAATGTGGCATGACGGCTTGCACGATGTTTTTGAACTTGTTATCTCATGTAAAAATAATGAAAACAAATCACCTTCGGAAAACTCAAGCCATTTGCATTATCTTCCTAAAGACTTGCTCAAACATCTTTATTGCTGAATACAGATGTGCCCATCATGTGGACATGAAAAATGCAAGAGATTTGATGTAAAATACGATGTCTGCTTCATGTTAAATAGAAGGAAGAAATTTTAGACAACTTGAAGCAAGATGGTTAATGGCCATAATGTAAATCATACTTAGTAATTTTTAACAAGCATACTAGAAAAGAAACTCGAAATCAAAATATGTGTAGAATACTTATTAGTAACAAGGAATGAATGAATGAATGAATGAATGAATGAATGAATGATTGAATGAATGAATGAATGAATGAATGAATGATTGAATGAATGAATGAAAGAAAGAACGAAATAATGAATGTTTAGCGAGACCCCAGCAAGGATACTTAACAATGACAGAACATGTATACAGTTGTCCTTTTTTATAAACTGAGATCGGGATGTAGCCCAGTGGTAAAACACTCGTCTGATGCGCAGTCAGTCTAGGATTGATCCCTGTCTGTGGGCCCATTAGGCTATTTCTTGTTCCAACCACAAGTTGTTTATCAACAGCCATGGTATGTGCTATCCTGTCTGTGGTATGCAGCATATAAAAGATCCCTTTGCTACTAATGGGAAAAAATGTAGGGAGTTTGCTCTCTGAGACTATATGTCAAAATTGCCAAATATGTTTGCATGCAATTGCTGATGATTAATAAATCAATGTGCTCAAGTGGTGTTATTAAACAAAACAAAATTTGTAACAGTGTAAACTAGCTGTACTGATCTAGTTTACTGTCTATACTGACTTCGTGTACTCACCTGGTGTACTGAATATGTTGCCCTGGTGTACTGAATATGTTGCCCTGGTGTACTGAATATGTTGCCCTAGTGTACTGTATATGTTGTCCTGGTGTACTGAATATGTTGCCCTGGTGTACTGAACATTTTGCCCTGGTGTACTGAATATGTTGCCCTGGTGTACTGACTATGTTGCCCAAGTGTACTGAATATGTTGCCCTGGTGTACTAAATATGTTGCCCTGGTGTACTGAATATGTTGCTCTGGTGTACTGACAATACACACCTGGGCCCCAGTCCATGAAGTGATCTTAGCCCTAAGATTACCTTAGGCACACAGCTACCCTATGCACTTAAATTGATCTTAGAGCTAAGATCGTTTTGTGGAACGGGGCCTAGGTGTACTAACTACGCTGCCCTGGAGTACTACCTATACTGATCTACAAATATCTGTATATACAGTATTGTACAGATACAGTGTACTCAGTGTACAGTCTACCTGTGTAATCAAACCCACTGCACCGTGTGTGTGCAGTACGTGTAATTATACCGAATGAACCAGTGACCGTCTCACTGATGGACAGACTGTATTGATAAAAATGTTTTAAAATGATATTCCATTTATTCTTGGGTAATAGAGGGTGAATAATCATAAGCTAGATCTTTTTATCACCCTCGGGCATGGGGTTCTCACAGCTGTATATAATGTTATATGCTATAAAACTTAAACTCTCAGATTGAAGTCACATAGTGAAGAAAACATTTCTTTTTATCTTTGTGAACTGAAGTTAACATGAATGGATTCACCAATCCAGGTGAAAAATTATTAATAATAATAAGTTAGAATATCTTTACCACAACAAAAATTAAACAAAATCACCTAAACAAAATCTGCTAGTATTATTTATAACATAAATCATATTTAAACATATATCATATTTATAACATAAATCATTTAAATATTTTATTTGTAAAATTATACTTTAAAAGGTACCGGTATTATTCATTTATCTATCTATCTATTTCAACAATAATGATCAGACTTTTAATATTTTACAGAATATTTTAATTTCTTATTATTCTTATTTTCTTTTACACATTTCAACAATAAAAAGATCTGATCTCTGGCTATACAATTATTTTACCTCTTTATAAGTTTTTTCTGTATAGTCCAACTTGTTTTGGTCATAACATAATCAGTTAAATCTTATACTCACCAAACAACCAAACTTTACTACGAACTCAACAGTACTCCAACTAGCATTTTAAAACTTCAGAATACCACTTCTTTTTTTTCAAATACACACACACATATAATATACATATATATATTCAGTAGCAGAATGAACGGAGCACAGTGAACTGAATAGTAGCACCGGCACCAGGTAAAGTTAATTTCAAACTTTGTTGCTGGTGCACACAGCGATCACTCTTTGCACGTATAGATAGATAATGCAAGCCAGCGTGGAGCGTTTGATCCCATTAACGTGCCTGGACCCGTCCCTGGTGAAGGTGAGTGGAGGCCAGTGTACAGCGACACAGTGTCAACACACTCACTGTCCATGACATGGGCTAGTCCCGTCAGGTAGACAATGTTTAGTTTACACCCTCAATGCAAAGTGGAACGAATCAACCACTACTTAACACAATCAGCAGACTTGTAACAACACAACTGTAATATTATAATTGGATAATTACAGGTTTATTTAAATATGGATGAGTTGAGACTTTCCTAAATTGTGCTTTATTTAAATAAATACCAAAGTAGTAGTAGTAGTATTTGATTATCTGTTTCCTTAGATGATTCATAGTGTGTTTTTATTGTTTAAATTGTGCTTTATTTAAATAAATATCAAAGTAGTAGTAGTATTTGATTATTTATTTCTTTAGATGATTTATAGTGTGTTTTTATTGTTTAAATTGTGCTTTATTTAATAAATACCAATGTAGTAGTAGCAGTATTTGATTATCTGTTTCTCTAGATGATTCAGTGTGTTTTTATTTTTAAAATTGTGCTTTATTTAAATAAATATCAAAGTATTATTATTATTTGAATATGTTTGGTTTGACAAGTTTGTTGTGACCATTTTAGTATTTATTTTGTGAACACTAGTATTCATATTATTGGATTACCTTGTTATTTTAATAGTGTGTTGATTTTGTTAAACAAAAAAAGAAAATAAATAAATTAAAAAAAACAATTCTATTAGGTTTGATTAAATTATGTGAAACAAGTTTTTATCTTGCCTGAATGTTAAATCTGTTTTGTTTCATTTAGCTAACCATGAAAGTAATATTATTATTAGATCATCTAGCTTTACAAGTTTTCCGTGGGGGTGGGGGTATCTAGTTTTGCAACTATTCAGTGAGGGTTTGTGTGGGTTGTTTTTTTAAGCAAATGTTTACCAATCTAGCATTTCTTGTAATATTACAAGAATTAAAATCTGACTTGAAATCTCAAAATACAGTACTATTCGATTACCTGTCTATTTTGATTAGTGTTTTTTTGGTTACAATGTGGTAGTACAAATCAGTTGTGACCTTGCTTGAATATTCAGCAATATTTTTAAGACAAAGATATGCAAGATGGAGTTAAAGTTTGTTTTGTTTAATAAGAGGGTTGAAACATAGATGTGGTGCATTCCTAGTTCGGAATAATATATATATCTTTTTTAATTATTTAATTATTATTATTATTTACTTATTTATTTACTTATTATTATTTAAATTTTTTTTTAATTAATTAAATTTAAAATAGATACATTTTATATTGATATATACAAAGATACTTTGGGAGTAGACAAAAGTGCTACTCCTCACCCCACCCCCGCCCCACCCTATATGCTCAAGGCAACAATTAAAGCAGAATAGACGTTAATTTAAATGTGTATTTTGATAGACTTTAAAATTATTTATTTTAATAAGCTTTTGCCTTATGTTCAAATAAAAATAAAATCTTAATAATGTTTTGTTAACTTGTTATACATTTGCTAGTACTGCATACTTTTTTTTTTTTTTTTTTTTTTTTGTTGTTCTTCAATGAAGAAGTTGCAATTATCATATACTATTTAAACATTTATTTGTAAAATATTTCCTTGAACAAAGTATATATATTTGTTCTGCTTTCTTAAGTAAATTTTTATATTTACATACCAGTAAATAATTAATAAAAGTACAAAGAATTTATTTTTAAATACAGAATATACCAAAGACACCACAATCTCAAACAATTCTATACATTAAATATAAAGATATTTGCCAATGAGAAGAGAAAACGGTTATTTGTGAACACTTTTTCAAGCACGTGAACATAAAAAAACTTTAATGTAATGAGGAAAACGACTCCTTCTTCGTTTCAGTCTCAGACACCTGTGCAAAAGTGTGCTTTTGTTTAAACAGTATTGACCTTTGGAGAAAAAAAACAGCAATGTATCCACAGTGGGATGGTGACATCACGGAGAATTGCAAACAGCAATCGCCATGTCGCACCTGCGTCTGTGAGCTCTTTCTAATAAGACCGTGTGGACAGTCTGTAGCTGTACAGCCAACACGGAATACTTGATTAACTAGAGGCAAGATCTGTACAATACTTTGTCATTGACAAGCAGGAACATGGAACACTGCATCAGCTTGATACATTACATAGATCTGAATACAAACGAATCACACAGAACTGGTAGCTAGTGGTCTTTTAGAAACAAGTGTGAATCAGATGAACTCTTTAAATACAATGTATTTCACTCTTCATGGGATATACATATATATATATATGGGTTGAATTTGTTTTACATTAAGTCATATATTTGGCCAGAGTAGATGTGCTTGAAACTCAATTGTATATGAGCATATACACAGTGTACTTGGGTTCTGAGTGGAGTGGTGTAGTAGACAGTATAATTAATGTTATACTCACCGTTCTGGGTGGAGTGGTGTAGTATACAGCATAACTGATGTTATACTAACCATTCTGGGTAGAGTGGTGAAGTGACAGTATACTTGATGTTATACTCACTGTTCTGGATGGAGTGGTGAAGTATACAGTATACTTGATGTTATACTCACTGTTTTGGGTGGAGTGGTGTAGTATACAGTATACTTGATGTTATACTCACTGTTTTCGGTGGAGTGGTGAAGTATACAATATAACTGCTATGATAATTACTGTTCTGGGAAGAGTAGTGAAGTATACAGTATAATTAATGTTATACTCACCGTTCTGGGTGGAGTGGTGAAGTATAATTGCTATGATACTTACTGTTTTGGGAGGAGTGCTGTAGTATGTAGTATAATTACTATTACACTTACTATTCTGGGAGGAGTGGTGTAGTATGTAGTTTAATTACTATTACACTTACCATTCTGGGAGGAGTGGTGTAGTACAGCTGGGGAGTGACTTTGATTGTTACTGGATCCGCACCACTGGTCATCACCATTTCTGCAGAGTTGTCCGCCCCTTTGTCCTGTTCTAAACTCCAGGCAGAGCCTAAAATGAAAAATGGTTTACAATTTTCATCCACATATTTAAGTGAATTCAGAATGATTTAAATATCTGCAAAAATAAATATTTAATTCTATCACACATCTGAATCAAGAGTGTTTTCATTAAGAAAAACCCAAACTTCCAGTCTTTGGTTAAAGGGACATATCCTAGTTTTTAAACACTAAGGCAAAAAAAATTAACTATTAGAGCCATTTTTGATAACTGTAATCATACTTCACTTAAGTTTTATTGTTTACATTATCCATTTCTGTACAATCGAAGTATTTTTAATCATCCTGGTGCTTTTAATATCACAAAATGAATTTCTCATATTTTTAAAAAAGCATGTGTGTCTGAGAAGTAACAGTTATGGACTCAAGTTTTAGTCTCTTTTTAGAGGGTATTTCACCATTTCAAAGTCACAGACTCATGTTTCACTCAATTATAACTGGATCCAAATGTGTTACAGGTCTGTAGATTAACTAAACTTAGTGTGCATTTTCATGGGTTAAAACTAGGGTATGTCTCTTTAAATAATCTACTCATTACTTGGTTTCATGTATCAGGAGAAATGTTCTTTTTTATACCCAACTTAATTCTTTATTCAGGGATTTACGGTGACTCACTGACAGGTTCCTATATCTGATATGATTGGGAGAATTAGTGCAATTTAATCAAAATTGGGATGGTGGTGTTTTTGTCTTTTTTAAGGCATTTGAATGTTGCAATGCACAATTATTAAATTAGTTTTTTTCAACAGACAAACATATTTACACTTTAAAATTGGTACATTTCAGTCCCACTTGCTTTTGAACAAACTAGTTGAACTGGAGAACATTTTACAATGAAAACATTTCCTTGAGATGTTCTCTTAAATGTATTTTTATCATTATATTGATTAGAGATATACTGCACTTGATTCAACGATGACTGACCGACAAAAAGCTTTATCTATGTCACATTTGAGAGCATTCTTAATGACTGAAAACTGTTATCTTGAACCTTTAACCCTGAAATTACTTGCAATATATATCCTAACCATATAATGATATATCATTTTTGTTAAAAACGCAGACAGTTGATACTCATCAAAGATGCATGTTTGGGTTGGATCTTTGGAGGAATTACGTACACAAACGATCAGAAATCCAATAATAGATCTCCCTCCATCTAACCAATAAGTGCGGTACACAATCTTTTCATCTTACACTCCAAAATAAACTTCTGTAGACCTGACTGTGATCTGTCAAATTGAGTGAGACATATGATGTAGCACTTAATGTCAGATAAAATCAATTTAAAAAAAGAAGAAAGAAAAGATATTAAAAATAACTCATGAGCAAGAGTAATGGATTTTTATCAGTGATTGGAAGATTTGACATGCAATTGGTCTTTCTTTTATTTTTGGTGCCGCTAACCTGAAATGTTTCGAATTTTTTTGAATTTTCTTGGATTGCATTATCCAGATGCTGAATTCCATCTTGACTAATGACTAGAAACAACTTTTTTTTAAATATCTCATTACAAAACAATTTTTCACCCAAGAGAAAGAGAAAAAAATCAGTTGGAAAACATGTTGTAATGAAAGTACACTTGAATTGGTCAGCATTTTATAATAGTTCACAACTGATATGAAATTATTTTAAAATTTTCAATCATTTCTTTTACTGTTTTAATAATGACAATGGACAATGTTAACATTTCAATAAGAATACAATTCAGTGTGGAATTGTCTCTGTTCCAGTACTGAAAATAAATGAATCAATGATCAAATGAACAAACAAACCAATGAATGGAATGTTTTATAACACACTAGCACCGCAGAAAAAGCAAAGGTATCAGAGATGTACATGGTAGCACCATCAAAAGTAGGTAGCGGTGACTTAGATATTGTATGTAACACTCTGTCATCCCAAGTTGTACATGCATGCAAGGGTTAATGATCCTATACAATATGCATTGATAAAGAATATATGAGCCATGGAGTCAAGAATTTCCTTTAATGTGCAGTAATGCCTGAAAAGTAGGTCGTGGTGACCTAGTTATGGTATGGGACACACCACCATCCCAGTTTGTACTTGCATGCAAAGTTTGGTGTTCTTATAGGAACAGCGGGCAGCATAACCCAGTGGTACAGAGCCTGCCTGATGCGCGGTCGCTCTAGGATCGATCCCCATCAGCTAACCACTGGGTTTTTTTCTCGACATAACCATATGTCCGACGCCGATATAACCATAATTATAATGTGTTGAGTGCGTCGTTAAAAAAAACAAAAACAAAAACAAATCTTATAGGAACTAATAAGAAAGATATGCTCCAGAAACAAAAGGTTTACAGACAGATGGACGGACAACGCTGTATCATAATATGACTTGTCAAAGACATAAAAACATGGATATAAATAAAATTGGAATTCCGATTTACATTTGAGAGTGGTATAGATTTGCTGGCATTTTGTTAATGAAAATGACATACAGAGTCACATACAACTGTCTGTTTCTGTAATGAAAACAGAAATTAGAGTGGTGAAAACGTTCCTCTAGCACGCAAAAGTCTCATTTCATTTAATACAAATTTGTAACAAGTGCTCAAAGTTCGCAGATGATGACTAAAATATTATTCTTCAAGGCTGATTGATTTTTGTCTTACGACATAATGACCAGAAAGCTCTTCATCACAATATCGCAACATTTACAAATAATCACAGTGAAGTGACTTAATGAGTGGCGAGATGAAATTAGCAGTTAAATGTTGAGGGAATTACTCATGTTTACGCTGTCTGTGCAGTAGACAGCGTGGACAAGTGGTGTTTTACTGGTTGGGCGCAGGTACACACGACTCTTACACATAATGGCTTTACTGGCTTGTACTACACTCACCCCAAGAAATCAATAACTCACGTACCCCACATGCTTAACCTGGTATTTGTATAATTACTTCATTTGTCTTCTTCATGTCAGTAATTTTGTTCTCTCTCTTTTTTTTCTTTTTTTTAAATTGGTCTGTTGTATAAGAATCAAGTAACTTTAACACAAAGTTTAAATATTTTATAGGTTGGCTATTGAGCAATGCTATAATGTTGTTTTATTTTTATTTTTTTTGGTTTGTTTAACGACGCACTCAACACATTATAATGACGGTTATATCAGCGTCAGACATATGGTTATGTCGAGAAAAAACCCAGTGGTTAGCTGACGGGGATCGATCCTAGACCGACCGCGGGCACTGTACCACTGGGCCATGCTGCCCGCTGCTGCTATAATGTTAATCACTAAATGTGTTTAAGTTGCTATATGGGGCTTGGGGAGACATGTAAGTGGGCTCTAGAAAGGGACCATTGCAAATGATATTCAGAGAACTAGCCTTTTGTAATTTGTTTCTAAACGCTCACAGAGAGTCGATGTGGCAAGTGCATGCGGTCCGACTGTTGTGTTTAAAAGTTTGTTTTGTTTAAAGACAACACTACAGCACATTGATTTATTAAACATGTTAAACATTTAGTAATTTTGACATTTTGTCTCAGAGAATAAATTAAAACATTTAGTAGGTACATTTAAAGCTGCTACACAAACTCCTCTCTTACAAACTACTAACCCAGATAGCTGAGGTGTGTACATACTTCGACCATACTTAGAAATATGTTTACTCATGACATGACAAGATTCCTGACATTTCTAATACCCATGATGTACTGCTACTAACAACTAGTAAGTGGACGTAGCACCCTGTGGTCATAGAGTACATTCCAGTTATATTGTTTTTGTTTTTTCTACAAAAAGAATGCCCATCATCGGAATACTTTCTCCCTTATGTCATATTTTCATCATAGGAATCCTGTTTGTTTGGCAAGATGTTGGAGCATATTGCTAGTGTGATGCTTCAGAATAATAATGAAAACAACTTTTTACTCATTTCAAGGTAACAGTTCACTTCAGAACCGAGTTCCTTAGGAAACAGGTCAGTGAAGATATTTGAGAACATTATTGAACCAAGAGCTAAAATGTTTGTCTAGCACTTAGGAAAGCATGTGCAGTAATTAATAAAATCTGTTCAGACCTCCTCCGCAAGAACAAGAACATAATTAGACCGATTTTTAGCAAATCCATGCAATAAAAATCTTAGCTAATAGCTTTGTAAATGCATCTCTTGCAGCCCACATCTAATGCATTTTCTGATTGAAATTCCAGGCTTGTTATTGTTGTTGTTGTTAAAAAGTTAATTTTTGAAACAGTTGTTAACATAATTTTACATGGCTTAAGAATGTTTGGCTTAACATCAATCATGTGCAGTTTAACACAGGAAGTGAGGAGAAAGTCTGCTCAACAACAGACGAGCAGATTCTTAATTATCGCCCATTAGGTGCTAAACATGTGTTTTCATCCACAGAGTTCCTTGTCAGTGGCGCTATAAATATTGTAGATCGCATGTGCTATAAACAGTGTAAAACATTTATCACAGTGAGTACCAGATCCAAGGCTGGACACAACAAGTATGTCTGTCCCAGACACAATCACTGTGGATGGAGCGGGACGTAGCCCAGTGGTAAAGCACTTGCTTGATATGTGGTCAGTTTGGGATTGATCTCCGTCTGGGGGTCCACTATTTCTCGTTCCAACCACCACACCACGACCGATATATCAAAGTCTGTGGAAAAGTACATATAAAAAATCCCCTGCTGCTAATCAAAAAGAGTAATCCATGAAGTGATGACAGCTGGTTTCCTCTCTTAATATCTGTATGGTCCTTAACCATATGTTCGATGCCACATAACCGTAAATAAAATGTGTTGAGTGTGTCATTAAATAAAAAACATTTCCTTCCAATCACTGTGGAAAGAAATGGACAGGAATATTTCTTTAATGACACATCAGAACATGTTAAAGTTACCAGGCTTGTGTGCAGGGGGAAGCTTTATGGGTTGAACCACCCCTTCCAACTTCTAGAAAATTAAAAAACAAAACATAATTCTGAAAGAGCATGACCCAATCACTCTAAAGATTTTGCCTGCCTCAGTATAGACCTTCCCCAGAACAATGTCCTGAGTTGTGACCATTTAGTTATGACCATACTTGGTTAACAAAGATATTTAGAAAACCTACTGCCACCACACAGGCTATTCCTACTTATATAAAGCAGCAATTGATTTTTTTATAGGCAGAACAGTACACACCATAGCCTTTGATGTACAGGTTGTGAAATACTGGTTGATATGGGGGAAACACTTTGAGGCCATTGTGGGGAATTGATCCTGTGACCCATTATGTCTCAGGTAGGTGCTCTATCACTGTCATTGGTGAGGGCACAATGCAGCCCAGTGGTAAATAGCTCGCCTGATGCAAGGTTGGTCTAGGATCGATCCCTGTCAGTGCATTGGGCTACTTCTCGTCCAAGCCAGTGCATTACTGCTGGAGTATCAAAGGCTGTGGTATGTGCCATCCTGTCTGTGAAATGGTACATATAAAAGATCCCTTGCTATGAACTGAAAAAAGTAACAGGTTTCCTCTCTAAGACTAAATGTCAAAATTACCAATGTGCTCTAGTGGTGTCGTTAAACAAAACAAACTAGCCCAGTGGTAAAGTACTCACCTGATGCATGATCAGTCTAGGATTGATCCTATCATCAGTGGTCATACAAAGGTCATGGTATGTACTATCCTGTCTATGGGGTGCTGTATATAAAAGATCCCTTGCTGCTATCGGAAAGAATAGCCCATCGCTTGCTTAATATCTGTGTAGTCCTTTATTTTCTGTCCAACGCTCCCAAGTCCCAAATAAGTATGCTAATTAAACCACCATTACTGATCTTAATTATCATGACTATGCAGAAAGTATGTACATGATAACTGTGTCTGAAGTCTGAATAAAAAAATCTTTATACAGATCCAGGGGTGTGCCTACGACAAGATGCCTGAACCCTAACTGGAAATCAGCATATAAAAAATAGCCTTGCCTCTGTTTCTGTTTACCATCAGAGAGAGGTGCTTGTTTTATCTAATGTTCAGTTTAACAACACAAAGTGCATGTTGCACAGTATTTTAAGCACTACAGCTATTGTAAAACACTGACTTACCTAACTGCATTTAAAGCATTCAGGAATTATGCACTTCTTAAATGTAAATTTTACTGATGTTGCCTTACATCAAACAAAATAATGTGTCACAAATTGAACGATTAATGAAGTTAACCTTGCTGTCCTTGCATTTTGTTTATTTTAATATTATTAGAATGCTAATACCATGATGGCTTGCAGATTATGTACTCTGTAATGAAAGATAAATCAATCCACATAAGTGTTGGACAGTTTGAAAAATAAAAGATGGGGTTAATCAGTACCAATTAGCATCCATATTTGTACATGCTTAAATCAGTGCTGGGGAATGCAGGGAGGGAATGTTGCACTATCTGTTTAAAATAGATCTTTAGACACACACACACACACATGCACGCACGCACGCACACACATGCGTGCACACACACACACACACACACACACACACACAGACACCCACACACAGACACCCACACACACACACAGACACACACACAAACCTGCTGTTTTAACAGTTTCCCATCATTTTGACTGCTTCTCTTTTGATTTGTACTGCCTACCATCTTTGTATTAGCTATATTTCACAAGAATATGTTTGTGCTCAGATCCATTTGACTAATGTAGGGTGTATACCACCAAATCAAATCCCAGGGATGATAATAGTAACATATGTGGCTAAAACTACTACCTGCAGCATATCAATCAAAATAAATGCCACACATATAAATACTACCACCCCTTACCCTTAAAGTAAATCAGAAAAAAATTGGGTGTCAAGCTGCTAAGTACAGATAGTGTCCATGACCACACTAGTTCTGCAATTTGAGTAGCTTTATTTTTACAGGTACCCCATACACGTTTCAAGCACAAGATTACTTAATACAGTGGTACTAGATGAAATACAATTGCATACTTTTTTGGCCAAGATGAAACTAATTATTTTGACCGCCAACACATTCACATTTATCACCAATCACAGGATTTGTGGTGTTAACTTCTCTATCAAAAGTTGAAAGGAAGAAAATGTTTTATTTAATGATGCACTCAACACATTTTATTTACAGCTATATGGCATCAGACATATGGCTAAGGACCACACAGATATATATATATATATATATATATACAGTGAAACCCCTTAACACCGGACCCCCTCTAAACCGGAATCCCCTTAAAACTGGACGTTTTCCCGCGGTCCCGTGATTTACACATCTTTTAACACTATATTTTACCCCTCTAAACCGGAAACCCCTCTAAACTGAACACCGGACAAACATTCGGTCCCAATGTGTCAACTTAGTGTAAATTCTACCCCTGAAAACCGGACGATCAAACCGATAGCAATCAATATGGCGCCCACCTGTCTGTGAACACCGATGGATAGTGCAATATGCGCATGCTCGAGATCGCTGTTATCAGTGTAATCACCGCTGCATACAGTACAGGTACCGGACAGGACTGATCGCTAGCTTTGGTATGGAGTTAACTACTGTAAACACATTAATTGTGTTGTAATTATGGTTAACATTAGCGGAGTTTGGGTTTGGGTTCGATGTCTTTATTAAGTTATGAGTGTGTTTTAAGGTCTTAAATGTGATCCTTCACAAACGTGTCTCATGATTTGCTTCAAAGATTGACACAAATAACAGGGAATTTAGTTTGCTGCCTTTAGTATGAATGTGTTGGGTTTTTTTAAACGTTTGTTTAGCGAAATAAAGAGTAAGCAAAAGTATATTT
>JAECMU010112734.1:919-13999 GCA_016106625.1 Dracogyra subfuscus
CCTGTCCTGGACGGAGAGGCCGGCCCCTGCGCCCAAGACAGGCGTACACTACAACAGATTGTTCTGAAGGTGCACGTAAAGTCCTATGACATGACATGACAACATGGTGCGAATATACATAACAGCCATTAGCAAGTCTATGCCATACACCTGTAATCACGTGACATCAAGGAGTTCCGCCGACGCGGCGCATGTTCAAACTGACGGCTATGGTGGATGACTGTCTGTTGGATTTGTGTGGATTAGGCGCGGAAGCGAATAGTTAGTGTTTGAGTCAGCAATCAACTTCGCTGTTTTTGTGGGATTAGTCAAATTGCAGCGCAAGAAAACGTGCCAGGAGCGAAGACGTCACTAACAGCAGGTAACTGTCGATGTGTTGTAGAGACGACATAATGTTATTTTGTAGCTCGACACCGGATCGGTGTATTGGAATTCCAACTGTTACAGGTTGGTGCTAAACATCGGATCCACGGCTAAGCCGAAGTAAGGGCCTTTCCCGAATAATCACATGGGGTGGGGGCTCTGCTGGGCGGGTAAAGAGGCGGTACTTTTTTTCTCTTTTTTTTCGTATGCACATCACTACTAAACTAATATCATAAATATAGCATTTATTATTATTATGTTTAATTTTTATTAGGCTTATATATTATTATATTATTATTATTATTAAATTTTAAAACCAAGAATGCATAAAGAAAAGTCCAGTACACTACAAGTACTTTGACCTCTGACAATTAAACAAAACTTAGCGGGCAGCATAGCCCAGTGGTACAGTAACAGTGCCTGCCTGATGCGCGGTCGGTCTAGGATCGATCCCCGTCAGCTGACCACTGTGGTTTTTTCTCGACATAACCATATGTCCGACGATATAACCGTAGTTAAAATATGTTGAGTGCGTCGTTAAAAAAACACAAACAAAATAATAAATTAAACAAGATTTGTATTTAACCAGAACATTATTGAACTAATATTATAAATATAGCATTTATTATTATTATTATTAATTTTTATTAGGCATATATATTTTATTACTATTATTATTATTAAATTTTAAAACCAAGAATGCATAAACAAAAGTCCAATACCCTAGAGTACTTTGACCTCTGACAAACAGGACTTAAGGTCGACGACAGTCACTTTTTGCACCCTTGTTTTGGGTTCATACACAATACATATAGCACCGTAATTTCACTTGAAATCCATATTTCGTAAAAGGTACAATTTTTTAATCACAAGATTTTCTTCAAACACATTCAGATGCATTAGTAATGTTCAATAGCAATTTTGCATTGGAATTTTTCCAGCATTCTTAAAACGGAAACCCAGTATATGGCTATTGTAAGGCAATTAAAAGTGACGTCATTGGAATACTGACGTCATTCAAATTCAAAATTAGCTGTATTATTACAGTGCTTCGCCACATTAAAATAAAAACTGGTCTACTAACCTTGACCCCTGTCAAATTTCTGTATCAAGCAGACAACGTTTGCAGATTGGTATTTTGTTATTTTTCATAATTCAGGACAAAATATTAATTTTAATTTTCAAAAGATGAAAGAAATAAAAAGTACCTTTTGTCAAATATATCATATAAAAAAATTACCGTTGGATATGTTTTATTTACTGTGTACGAAGCCAAAACAAGGGTGCGAAAAATGACTGTCATCGACCTTAGAAACCTGTCAGGAAATTTCTATTTAACCAGAATATTATTGAAAGGGGGTGCTGTCATGTTTCTTCGTGTAGTGTGTGTATCAGTGATTAGTATATGAGGTAGTACATATATTAGAACGAGCAAAAACACGTTTAATATACAGCCACTAATATTTTATGCAGAAACATATGTGTGTGATATGTAATTACAATCGTTAAAAAGTCACATCTTAAAAACTGCAGCAAACTCAGGAATGTCCTTTTAATGTCAGAGTACTATAGCTAAATACACTGCAGCAGATGTACACACCACTGGCACCAGCCGGCATAAAATAATTATGCTGTCCTCATGTCTCCCCAGTGGCCTACGGTTAACAGTTAAAATTAATGATTAATTCTGAAACAGGCCTACTGGTAATCTAGACTGGGGCATTTCATCCTGATCATCCAGCTGTGTTCGAGATTAATTTTTGGCAGTATCCCATTTGGATACTAACATTACAACATTTTGTATTGCACCTGAGAATTTAGTATCCCACTTAAAAATTAAATTCATAAATAGCATTGTAATAAACTTGGATGACACTGTTCTCGTTCCCAGTCTATATTGCTATGTTGCAATCGAAATTGCAGAATTTGTGAAATTTACAATCAAAACAAAATTGGCAAAAGGATTTTCTGCTTCTATCTTTGTGTAATACTGACGTAAATTAATACATAGCAGTAATCTATAAGTGGTGGGCAGCATAGCCCAGTGGTACAGGCCCGCCTAATGCGTGGTCGGTCTAGGAGTAGGATCGATCCCCGTCAGCTAACCACTGGTTTTTTCTCTTGACATAACCATATGTCTGACGCCGGTATAACCGTAATTATAATGTGTTGAGTGCGTCGTTAAAAAAAATTAATAATCTATAAGTGTTTCTGACATTAATAATGATAAAACTACCTGTGTCAATTTTCTGCAGATCTATGTGGAATTACAAATGTAATATCCCAAATAAAATTTGAAGGGAGGGGAAAAAACCCCTTTATTTAACGACGCACTCAACACATTTTATTTACGGTTATATGGCATCAGACATGGTTAAGGACCACAGATTTTGAGAGGAAACCTGATGTCACCACTTCATGGGCTACTCTTTCCAATTGGTAGCAAGGGATCTTTTATTTGTGCTTCCCACAGGCAGGATAGCACAAACCATGGCCTTTGTTGAACCAGTTATAGATAACTAGTCTGTGCAAGTGGTTTACACCTACCCATTGAGCTTTGCGGAGCACTCACTCAGGGTTTTGAAGTCTGTATTAAAAATCCCATGCCTTGACTGGGATCCGAACCGAGTACCTACCAGCCTTTAGTCCAATGGCTTAATCAGTGTGCCACCAAGGCTGGTCGTTTGTTTATTTAGTGTGGTAAACATTTATAAATGAAACTTGGTTACAAGCTTGCCTCATCCAAAGTAATACATGTACATAGTGAAGGTGACTAGGTAGTAGTCCATGGTAAACAAGCACAGTGATGTCCACGTTTCATGATATACCAGCCCTATGGTAAATGATGTTTAATGTGTGACTGTAATTAGGAACATGTACCAGTCCATGATAACTTCAAATACAGTGCATAATCTCCACGTTTCAGTTATATACATATCGGCCCTATGATTATACTCGGTAACTTACGACATTCACTGGCTTAGGAAGTGGGAAGTGGGGCAGGCTGGGTGTGTGCCCCTTACTTTTTAGCATCAGCGATGGTTTTTATATTTCTCTCTCTCTCTCTCTCTCTCTCTCTCTCTCTCTCTCTCTCTCTCTCTCTCTCTCTCTCTCTCTCTCTATATATATATATATATATATATATATATAGAGAGAGAAAGAGAAAAGAGAGAGAGAAAAAAAGAGAGAGAGAGACACACACATACAGACACACATGTATGTATATATGTGTAGATGCCCCACTGCCAACTTTTTGGCACCTTCCTACACCCATGATGTTTAATATGTGAAAGTGACTAGAAAGTAGTCCATGGTAACTCTAGGCAATCATCTCCAATTACACCTAATAGTGAAGTGGTTACAGTGTGGGACAGAGCTACTAGTTAATATTTCCTGCTCATCTCCCAATGATATATCTACATACACTTCAGTACAGATCAAGGTCACCAGATCTATGGATATAGGATATACTTGTTGTAGTATACTTGCAGCTGGCCTCTATAGGTTGGACTATACCAATTCAAATCCCATAAGCAACCATGTTAACGTTTGTGTTTTAAAACACTACCGGGGTATATGCAATATATCAACCAAACTATATCCCATAAATATCAGTACTACAACCCCTACCTTTCATGGCTCATTTTTGGTATGACCAGATGTTTCTACAACACCCCTAGTTTCGCATAAAATTTGAGTACTTTTCTTTTTACAGGTACCCCATAAATGTTTCAAGCACAAGTCTATTTGACACGGTGGTGCTACATCAAATAAAAGTGGATACATTTTTAGCCCAGATGAAACAATATTTTTTCACAACCAACACACTCAAATTTATAACCAATCACAGGACTTGTGTTATTAACTTTTCTATCAAAAGTTCAGTGCACCTCGAACTTTGACCCAATCGGAAATTAATTGGTATAGTGCATCCTATAGTATGTAGTGATTAGGCTATCACACATGTACTAACATAAGACTTCATATACCGGTACATGTTAGTTGTTGCTAGGGTCGTAAGTATTGAAATAAGTTGACAACGGTCGGTCAGGTTACCATGAGTTTTTTTGTTTTTTTGTTTTTTGTTTTTTAACGACGCACTCAACACATTATAATTATGGTTATATCGGCGTTGTACATATGGTTATGTCGAGAAAAAAACCCAGTGGTTAGCTGACGGAGATCAATCCTGGACCGACTGCGCATCAGGTAGGCACTGTACCACTGGGCTATGCTGCCCGCTACCATGATGTTAACACACATTAAAATGGTTGAGAATGGCTCTTCGTTCTCTGCAGGGGTGAGATGTAGCCCAGTGGTACAGCGTTCGCTTGTGGCGTGGTCGGTGTGGGATCAATCCCCATTAGGGGGGGGGGGGCATTGGGCTATTTCTCGTTCCAGCCAAAGCACCACGACTGGTATATCAAAGACTGTGGGATGGTGCATATAAAAGATCTCTTGCTGCTAATTGAAAAGAGTAGCCTATGAAGTGGTGTGGTCCTTAACCATATGTCTGATGGCATATAACTGTAGTAAAATGTGTTGAGTGCATCATAAAATAAAACATGTCTTTATTTCTTTTTTTCTTTTTTTTCCGTTCTCCACAATGTTTTCTCTCTCTGTATCTGTGTGGTCCTTAACCATATGTCCAATACCATATTTATAACCGTAAATAAAATGTGTTGAGTGCATCGTTAAATAAAAATGTTTTTCTTTCGTTTTTTTCGTTCTCCACAATGTTTTATACTAAATTTAAAAACTCCACTACAATTAAATTGAGCATTATTAAAATATAAGATATGTGTACATGCACAAATGACTTATATAATTTTTATAAAATCCACTAGCCATGGATCAGTGATTTAAAAAATATACTAGCCATGATTAAAAATTCATTAGCCCTATTTTACTTTAAGTTTATCAAATTTCACTAAATAATAGTAATAATTAGATATGTCACCTAAGGAGGGAGATAGAGCTTAAAAACACTATCATTGAGGGGTTGGTGTGGGGTCAGGATGTTCATATAATTTACAAACAGGGCTAGCTCTAAGTGAGCAAAACATTTCACCTAATTGTCTATTAAACTTAAACAGTTATTTTCTAAAAAAAAATCCATTATTACGGTACATGAATTGTTTTGCCATATTAAAATAAAATTCACCAACTGCTTTCAAAATTCACAATTGCCAGAACTATCCCTGACAAAATTGACTTTACTGCAACATTTGACTTTGTTTTTACTAGCCGTCGGGCATTTCAATAATAATTATTTACTAACCCAACGATGACTATGATATCACTAGCCATGGGAGTGGGACTACCATAATCTACAAGCTCTGACAAATATAATACAACAGGAACATTTATATAATGAATAACAAGGCACCAGCGAGTCCAAAGGATTATATAGTTACTACTAATAGTACTATACTAATGTAAATAAATGTGTCATAACATGTTGGTTACTATGGCTCCGTTCCACAAAGTGATCTTAACACTAAGATCACCTGAATGCATAACTACATTTTACACTTAACAGGGCTTATTGGATTTTTATAAATTCCACTAGCCATGAGACAGTGATTTTGAATATTTACTAGCCACAATAAAACATTCAGTATCCCTACTTCACTGTAAGTTAATGCAATTTTACTAATAGTAATAACGTCTCCAATAGAGAGGGAGATAGAGCTTAAAAACACTTAAGATTGGGGGATGTTGGTGGGGCCTAGATAATCATATTTACAAAATATACTAGCCATTGAGCATGGTAATGGTAGTTATTTACTATACCAACATTGAATATCACTAGCCTTGGGAGTAGGGCTACCATAATCTAGAAGCCCTGCTTATGGTGAACTTAATTAATACTACAACCCCTGTAATTAAGAAAATGCCAATGCCAAACAAAAATCCCCACTGAATTTAGTCCAATGCAATAAGGTGCCCTGGAGGAATAAAAACTCCCCACCATTGCCGTGGACAATTACTGCATGGAACAGTACTAAGATTGCTTCATGGAACAGTACTAAGATTGCTTCATGGCACAGTACCCAGATCTTTATTTTGTGGTATCCTGTACATGGATTACCAAACACTATATTTGCTTATTTGGATGCCTGGGTTCAAATCTCCTTACAGGCTTCAGCCGAAAGTTATTGCATGTACAGTGATGTGTTCATTACATTCTTAATGATACTAGGTATGGGACGATTCATGTTTTAAAATGTTTTATTCATTGTTACTCTATTCATTTTATTGTTGGATTTATTCATGATACTAGGGGGATTTAGCTCAGTCGGTTGAGTGCTTGCTTGAGGTGCTTACATCGCAGGATCTAACCACCTCGGTGGATCCATTCAGTTGATTGTTTGTTTTTTCTCATTCCAACCAGTGTATCACAACTGGACAAAAGCTGTTGTATATGCTTTCCTGTCTGTGGGAAAGTGTATATAAAAGATCCCTTGCTGCATTAAAACAAAATATAAAGGGATTCCTCTGATGACTGTGTGTCGGAATTAACAAAGGTTTAACATCCAATAGCCGATGATTAATTGATCACTGTGCTCCAGTGGTGTTGTTAAACAAAACAAACTTTTATTTTGTACTTTATTCGTGATACTTTCCACAAGTACGCCGATTGTTACATACATTTTAATAAACTAATTTAATGCCACAAATCTTTAAAAGAAAGAAAGGGATAATATTTTATTGAATGATATACCAGGGCCTAGCTTGTGATTTTTAGATGGTACACAGACTTTTTTGGCGATGAAACACATACATGCTTACATGCATGTACATTATATATTTTAATAAAAAATAAATTATTTGTAATCTCAGGTGGTACGTATATAATGGAAGCTAGGTCCCTGTACACTCGACACATTTTAATTAATTATAAATTGTTTAAAGATGATTAGAAAGAAAACTTGCTGCTACCTCTCCATACACTATTCTTTTTTGATAAACTAACAGCAAGGGATCTTGTATATGAAGTATCCATCCATATATACATGTATTATCCTGTCTGTGCAATGGATACTTCATATACAAGATCCCTTGCTGTGTGTGTGTGTGTATATATATATATATATATATATACATAGAGCACTAGTTAAAACGAAAAATAGCCCACGGGCCCACTAATGGGCATTGACACTAGACTGACCACATGTCAGGCAAGTGCTTAAATTCATCATTGGGCAATGCCCTGCTCTGCTCTACCATTAATCTGTATCCTGTTTCCAAATGATTGACACAGGCATGCATCGTCGAAACCACCTCTGGTCAGGCACATTTTAATTTTTTCCAATATATTTTCAGTGGAAGAACAACTCGACCCCTCCCCCCCAACATGAAATGTCACTCGCAACAGTCTAGACATCCCCCCCTCCCCCCATAAATTCCTGCACCAGTGGCCATATTCCCATTTCAGTGTTTCTGCTATAAAGAAATTTTGAGGTATGGCGCTATGGAATTGAATATTTATAATGTGTGCTGAATGAATAGTGGGTATGGGGGGACCTCCCCCATAAAGAAAATGGGTTAGGTTTAGGGTTACCGTAGGGTTAAGAAAATTATACAGTGATGATAAACGAGTCATTAATTTTGTCAAAAGGTCAACTTAAAAAAAAGAAATATTTGGGTATGGCGCCATTACCCATTTTACCCTCTGGCAGAAACCCTGCCATTGCTAAGATCAATCCCTGTCGGTGTGCCCATGGGGCTATTTCTTGTCCAGCCAGTGCACCATGACTGGTATGTCAAAGGCTGTAGTATATTGATGCTATTCTATCAGTGGGATATGGTGCATACAAAAGATTCCTTGCTACTAATAGAAAAATGTACCAGGTTTCCTTTCTAAGACAATATGTCAGAATTACAAAATGTTTGACATCGGATAGCCATGATTAATAAATCATTGTACTCTAGATTTGTTATTAAGCAAAAACAAAAAAGATTCCCATTGTTTCTAGAATTTCTACATCTGGTCCTGGGTCTGTTTAATGTAGCCGATAGCCTCTGTGATCATTTCGAACTCAGACTTAATTGTTGCCATGGTAATGCATGTTGCTGTAGTTTGGTGTTGCATTATTCACTGGCTAATTTTTATTGATCAACAGGCTCATGCTCTTTAAGTGATTGTATGCTCTCACGTAACTCAAGAGTTGTGCAGTGAAACAATGTATATTGACACGCAAGTCGTGCATGCGTGTCGTGACCAACTAGAAAGCACTGCAGATGGTAGATTAAAAAAACCCAATAGATTCAAAATACAATAGATTCAAAAGACAGTAGATTCAAAAGACAATTTTAAAAGAAAAGAAGGCTTTGAAACCGCAAACAATAAAGGATGTGCTTAACACATTTAAAATTATATATATATATGGTGCAGGGCTCGAAACAGCCTGTGGCTTAAATATAAAAAAATAATGGTGTTAGTCTCCCAAATAATATTATCATCTTTATAGCTATAACATATGAGCCACTATTAATATTTGTATTCCACATTAAAATCTTGCTTGTGATTCGCTTACCATAATTTGCCAACATGCATTATTTTTTGGGCCACCATATTTTTCAGCAAGTTTCAAACCCTGATAGTGTCTGACATGCATGACTGTTTTTGACACTTGGTTCTGAGAGAAAAGAACCCTGCTGCCACCATAAAAACTATTCCTTGTGAACAGCAGCAAGGAATCTTTTAAATAGGGGGGCTGAGACGTAGCCCAGTGGTACACCGCTTGCTCGATGCGCGATCGGACAATGGGCCCAGTGGGCTATATTATGTGCTGTCTTGTCTTGATGGTGCATATATAATATTACTTGCTCCTAATCGAAAAGTTTAGCCCATGAAGTGACGACAGCAGGTTTTCTCCTTCAATATCTTGATGTGTTGAATGATGCATAACACATTTCCTTCCTTACATTATATTATGGTCACACATGGGAACAGGTATAGTATGTTATAACAAAAATAGCACAGGAAACAAGACAGGAAAATGTACCAATTAAAAACAGGAAAAATCACATCATTTACCAAATGAAGTTTACACTTGTAAACAATATTATAAACATATTCAAGGTTAAATAAAATTATTAAAATAATTATATATTTTGTTAAATTATGCTACTACAATAATTATAAGAATTGACACGTCAAGTATTTGTTTAATTTAAAAATATGAATTGAAAGAACCATGTGCACGTATTTTGCACAAAGATCGATGCAGAGTGATCAGAGGTCATGACCTCTCAAAAAGTATATTTCACATTTCTTCAACTGTAGTGTAATAAATAAGTTTTATTAATAACAATAAATATTTTTTTAAAGTAATCAAAATCCATGTTTGTACATTACATTTATGTTGACCTAAGATTGAAATAATTAATTTATGTTTTTAAAGGGACATTCCTGAGTTTGCTGCATTGTAAGATATTCCGACTAATAAAATATTTCTATGATTAAATTTACATATTAAATATATTTTCTTGTTTTGAATATCAGTGTCTGTATATTCAATGCGTTTCTGGTTGTCTTAATATTTGTAAGAAGCCGAAACTGGAGTTTATCTACAAATAATTTCATACGTACAAAAACAATATATATTTTAGGAAATAAAATTAAATTTAACCTAGTACAGAATTTAATATTAGAACAACCAGAAACACGTTTTATGTACAGCCACTAATATTTTATGCCGAGAAATATATTTGATATGTAATTATAGTCGCTAAAATGTCTCTATTAGTTAATAACATCTTCAAAATTGCAACAAACTCAGGAATGTCCCTTTAAAACATAAACAGTGAAAGCCCTCAAGGGCTAAGTAAACAGTATGGTTTTAAGGGATATCTGGTTTAGATAGGTTATGCCCTGTACTAATACATGTTTTTAACAAGTGACGATAAAGGAATTCCAGTTATAGTGGGTCTGGTTTTGAGGGATTTTTAGTGGTATTTTTACTGAATTTTAGTTAGTTGAAAATGTTTTGAATTTGTTTAGGAATCTCTGAAACCTTAACTTGCGTAGTGAATTGTGATGCAATACTGAACTATGCTTTTTGTTCACTGATACAAAGAAAAACCTTTTGATGCTATTGTTTTGTTTGTTGTTAATCTCACCATCTGTACTGAAGCACCACAGTATCACAAATAGTGTGTGTGGTACAGTGCATGTTTGTGACCTACATCAGGACATGTACAGGTATTGTGTTGTGGCTATTGACTTTCTGTGTGGCGAAACATTGCATAGCAATAGCATGAAACCATTTAGTGATGAAATAATTTATGTGGTTGCATCAACCTGTTTTAAATAGAGCAGGGTCACGGCTTATTGCTGTATAGGTGCATCAGGTGTTAGTAATGGGCATGATATATATTTATAGAGTGCTTTTAATTGAGGTCTAATTAACGAGCTACTCTCGATTCACTAATGTCAAAACCTATACTAGCTCTGGAATTTTCTTTTCTGACCGACCGTTTAAAATTGCGCTCCATTTCCCCAGCCAATTTTGTGCACTTTTTTTCTTTGGCATAATACTTTGCACCATTAAAAATTCCGTAGCACCATCAACCCCAACCCCGCCTGCTACCGACCTTGGTCGGGCTGCAAATGCCACCTTGCACCTGCCAATGCAGGCGGTCCCTCCTCTCCCTCCCCACCTTTCCTGTCCTGGACGAGGGAGCCCAGGACAGGTGTGCGCTACAACAGCTTGTTCTGAATGTGCACGTAAGCCCTTATGACCTGACCTGTGGGTATCAAAATAACAGAAATAGCCTGATTACTCAAGCTTGTCAAAATAAGTTCACGGTTGGTATATTTCAACATTTCAGTCTTCATGGTGTCCATGCTTGAATACATTACATCTCAATTACATCATGGCGCAGGTGTTTTTTGGTGAAATGTAGATCAAATTAATTTTCATTGCCGATAATGTTAACATTTTGATATGGCGTATCAACATGACCAGGCAATAATAAGTGTGGAAGCGTACAGTGATTTAATCTACCTGCTAGAAAATGGAATGTCATACAGCATTTAACTAAGAGATTTAATGTTTTCCTCAGAAGTATAGTTTCACTGATTTCAAGCTCTAGTGTTATGTGTGTCGGTACAAAACATTCCTTGCTTCATTGGTTTTTGTACTGTTTAACGTTTGGTAGCATTGCAACTTCCATTCAGTCCCAGCGGTGGTGCACATGGTACGGCCATTTTTCAAAGAGGTACAACATTTTATTTGTTATGTCGGTTATATTTCTTGTATCTGTGAAAATGTCTTACACTGGTGAATTTGAAAGGGAGCGTCTGATAACCTGGAGTTGTACCACTATTTTACACACACATGTAGCTTGTCATCCACATAATTTTACCATGTTAACCATTGCATCCAACATATCTGATAAAAGAAATGCTACTGTATGCTATTATACAAGAAGACCAATCCATAATAAAGAGACATACCCTAGTTTTTAAACACTAAGGCATATTTTTTACTATTAGAGCTATTTTGACAACTGAAATCATACTTTACTCAGATTTTATTGTTTAGATTATCCATTTCCGTACATTCGAAGTGTTTTTGATCATCCTAGTTTTTTTAATATCACAAAATGCATTTGTCATATTTTTAAAAATGCACGTGCGTCTGAGAAGTAACAGTAATGGAGTCGAGTTTTAGTCTATTTTTAGAGGGTATTTCACCATTTCAAAGTTACAGACTTATGTTTCACTCATTTGTTTTTTTATTTAACGATGCACTCAGCACATTATAACTGCGGTTATATCGGCGTCGGACATATGGTTATGTCGAGAAAATCTCAGTGGTTAGCTGACGGGGATCAATCCTAGATCAACCGCGCATCAGGCGGACACTGTACCACTTTATCTAAATGTGTTACGGGTTTGTGAACTTCTGTTAATTTTCACGGGTTGTAACTAGGGTATGTTCCTTTAAGCCAGCATGGAAACTACTGGTAACTAGCTCTTGGTTATGTGATTGTATGTCGCAGGTAAAGTGTTAAGAATTTAATTAACACTACAAAAAATGTATATTTATGTAGTAGTGTTGGTATAAAGTGCTCCTTCAGGCGATGGCTAGTGGGAATTTCCCTATTAGCTCAGTTGAACAATAGAACGTTGGACTTATTTCGAGGAGGTTGATAGGTATCGCGCATACATGTATTCATTCATTCATTCCAACTTATTTCTGTGCTTATATCCAATTATGGTTCAACAGGGCTCGAAACATATGGTGGCCCAAAAGATAATAAATGACGTTGGCAAATTATGGTAAGCGAAGCACGAACAATGAGCAATATTTTAATGTGGAATAAGTATATATGCAATACAGATATTATTAATAGTGGCTTATATGTTATAGCTCTAAAGAAGAACAACCAAATAATATTATTTGGGCAACTAACGCCATTATTTTTTAATATTTAAGTTGCCCAAATGTGACATTGGTCGCATTTGATGACCTGGCCACAGTCCGTTTCGAGCCATGTTCAAGCACGCTGTTCCGGGCACACATGTCAGCTGTCTGGGCTCTCAATCCAGGACAGTGGGTTATATACTGATTAGTGAGAGAGAAGTAAGAATAGTGGTCTTACACTTACCCATCGAGTCGTTAAAACTTGCTCTGGGTGGGAGCCAGTACCGGGCTGCGAACCCAGTACCTACCAGGCTTATGTCCGATGGCTTAACCA
>JAECMU010112746.1:0-13198 GCA_016106625.1 Dracogyra subfuscus
ACTTGCCCAAATATTGTCCCAACTGCAATGACTTATTTGAAGACGAATTTCATTTTCTCTTTATGTGTCCACTTTATAATGATATTCGGAGGAAATATTTGCCTCTAAAGTACAGATGTAATCCAGATGTATTTAAAATGATAAATATGCTGAAAACAGAAAGTCATACACTTAAATGGAATATAAGTAGATTCATTTGTGAAGCATCTCAAATTAGAGAAGCATTTTGTAATGGATAATTTTATTGTGTATACATGTAAATGCATTATATGTTACATATGTACATGTGTTTAAGTAAGCACAACTCTCCTTGTATCAGGGTGGTCAACCCTAACAAAGAAATAAATAAATGAAATGAAATATATAACAGAACAAAAACAAAAGACATTGTTAAAAATAGTTATTTTAGGCTAGGTATGGCCCTGTATAGTCAATTTAAATTGTTTCAATAATAGCAATGCTGCTTAATGATCTTTGCTTTTTTTCATAATATTAATAAGTAGATTTGTAACGAAACAAAAACAGTTCCATAATCTGTACTAATCAATGTGTTTGGTTTTACTCTCACCTGTTTGTTGCACCAATGATGAAAACATTTTTCTTTGAACTCATACCGTCCATTTCTGTCAACAGCTGGTTGATCACTCTGTCAGCAGCTCCACCTGAACATAACGTAACAAACAACTCTTACACACTCAACAAAACAATTATATACAAGGCACATATTATATAATAATAATTTTTAAAGTACAAAAAAATATAGTTATTCATTAAAGAACATTGAAATATTTTTTAAAGCAATGTACATAATTTAATTTGAGACATTTAAAAAATAATTCTGATATGGACTTTAACCATGCTCTGCTTTTGACATCCATATTCAACTTTACTTTAAGAAAAAGAGAAACACCCTTTCCCCATATATAAGAAACTTATTATTTACGATTATTGCAAACATATCAGAAAGAATGAAATGTTATATTTAATGATGCACTCAACACATTTTATTTACTGTTATATGGCATCAGAGATATGGACCACAAAGATACTGAGAGTAGAAACCCTGTCGCCACTTCATGGGCTATTCTTTTCGATTAGCAGCAAAGGTTCTTTTATATGCACCATCCCAGACAGGGTAGTACATACTATGGCCTTTGATATACCAGTCGTGGCTGAAACAAGAAATAGCCCAATGGGTCCATCAACGAGCCCAGATCAACCGAACATTGAGCAAGTGCTTTACCACTGGGCTATGTCTCGTCCCTGCAAACAGAGAAATAGTGATATTCTAAAAATTATTATTACTGTTGAAGTTTTTTACCTCCATCTCCAGCATTTCCTCCTCTTGCCTTTGCTATTGAATCCAGTTCATCAAAGAACAGGACACAAGGTGCAGCAGATCGTGCCTACAAATAAACAAAACAATAATGAGCATTTACAAAATTAACTATTACCTAAAATAAGTTGTTTATTTTCCATTAGTCTATATGTCAATTTAACTTGTATAATATATTACCAAAAAAAACAGATTTCGAAATGTTTCTGCGAATTTAATGGTATTTTTATGCGGTTTATTTTATAAGCCTAAGTTCTTTAATGCCAAACTCACTGTTCAATAATACTAACCAGGTAAATATAAACTGAATAGAACCAGAAGCAAATCAAATATCAGAATTATAGTGTTAAATTAAAACAGAAACTGATCAAAACCACACAAGTTATCAGACAGCCAACCCTTCAAAGAGGCAAAGACATTTTTAGTTTTAAAATTACAAAATATTGCAATATTTTTTATCAGTTACCTTGTCGAAAATGTCTCGGACATTAGCTTCCGACTCTCCAAACCACATGGTGAGTAACTCAGGTCCTTTGATGGAGATGAAGTTGGCCTGACACTCATTGGCGATGGCTTTAGCGAGCAGGGTCTTACCACAACCAGGTGGTCCGTAGAACAACACGCCCTTTGATGGTGTCATGCCAAACTTGAGGAACTTCTCCGGATGCTCCACTGGATACTGAAAACCAATGATTACAACATATTAAAAATATAATATTCACATGGAAATTAATAAGCAGTGATCAAAGTGTTAATAAAAAGTTATTAATGCAGTTTTATATGAAACATTTACAAATACAATAAAAATAAACATTGCACAGAGACAGACTGAACTATCCTAGGGGACAGAACCTATGTTCACATCAGTTGCATTTGGTATATGATTTGATAGCTGTGTTTCATTATACCTGAACAAGCTCTTGCAACTCTCTCTTGACATTTTCCAGACCACCAACATCATCCCAGGATACATTGGGCACCTCGACAGATGTCTCTCTCAGAGCACTTGGATTACTCTTGCTCAAAGCCCACTTTAAAGAAATAAAATAAAAATAAATAAAAAAAGTTTAAAGCATTTCACAATTTATCTATAAACAAATATTAGCAAATTTTATTTCAATAGGTTACAAAAAATATCTTAGAAAGGTCCTAAAATGTAAATTATATTTGTAATTGCAAAGAAGAATCCTAGTTATGAATAGTGTTGTTAGAAGACTACATGATTACATTTTGCACATTCAGTAACAACCATTTAGTTTATGAAGTAAACTGACCAATATACTAATGTGCATCAATAAAGTTCATCTCAACATTGGGAACATAAAATAAAGGACAAGTCCATTATGAACCTACCCTGAAGTTATCCATCGTGACAGCCAGTGAATCAAGAACCTCGGCATCAATCGTGTCGTCATCAAGATCAATGAGGTCCATTTTCTCACGGATCTGCTGGAGAGCTGCTTCAGAGCACAGCGCTGCCACGTCGGCACCAACATGACCGTGGGTTTCTGCAGCAATCTGCCAATCAAAACAGAAAAAACTATTAAATAACTTGGCTAAATGGTAGCTTGTGAGTGAGATACGACACTAAACAGAAGTATAAATCAGACATATTTCATTTAGTAGAAACAAGTGTATGTGGTAATAATTTATAACTATTTAGTTGTTATTTTTCTTAATTCAAAGATTTACTATATTAAAAAACTTTGTTTTGTTTAATGACACCACTACAGCACACCGATTTATGTCAAGTCAAACATTTGGTAATTTTTTTATATATAGTCTCAAAGGAAAACCACCACATTTTTCTATTAGTAGCAAGGAATCTTTTACATGTACCATCCCAATAAGGATAGCACATACCACAGCCTATGACATACCAGTCTTGGTTACTATAATCAAATGCATTATACAGGTTATAGTACATATAAATGCAACATGGTTGTGAATACTTTGACACAAACTGGATGTTGACATTGTATAACTATGAATATTAATTAATATAAATAATTGAGATGAGGATGTACGACAAATTTTTACCTGTTCCAAGTCAACATCATCAGACAGTTTCATATTTTTTGTATGGATTCTGAGGATTTCAAGTCTGCCGGTGGCATCAGGAATGCCAATATCAACCTCTCTGTCAAATCGACCTGCAATGTAGAAAACAAGAGTAAATTTATGATTATGAAGTTGGAAGTTTGGAGTTATAGTATTTTTTTCTTTTAAAAAATCCAAAGAAAAAAAAAGCACATTATTGGTAGAATATATTCGAGCAAAAAACGATCACTCACGATACCCAAGTGATAATTTTCTTTTCTTTGGGACTACATAATTGGTCAGTTTTGTGATTTTAGATGGGAAAGTTTACGTAGTCAAAGGTTTTACAGAATTACTTACAGACTAATTCCTGATGTGATATGTTAGGTATATTCACTGGGATGATACAAAATGGCTACACCCGTTATATAGAATAGCTGTCACATTTAACCGTTTTATTAATTACTATACGCTTATTCCTGTGGATATTAAGCAATAATATGCAATATATATCATTGAATATGCATACCAAAGCAATACTATTAATTCTGACAATTTTCAATATCTTTAATATAGAGTGCAATTACAACCTAATACATTTAACATAAGACCCAAGAATTCATCACTAGATTTAAAATAAAAAACAGGTCATATATAGAAAGTTTGCAACATATATAAATGGAAGGGTATAATAAAATATTTCATTTGATAGAACATTTCCAGACAAAATATTCACTAACCAAATCTTCTGAGTGCTGAATCTATACTGTTTGGTCTGTTTGTTGCCGCCATGACAATAACATGGGATCGCTGTTTCAAACCATCCATGAGAGTTAGCAACTGTGAAACAATTCGCCTTTCTACTTCACCATGTGTCTGAAAAAACAACAACCCCATATATTATTGCTTAAACTTCCGACTACAGCAGGTAAGATATCTCGCCCGATATCATGCCAGTCGACATACTGTACACTGTTTCCTGCCATTTTGCACATGATACTCGGCAGAAGCTTCCTTTGTCTTTGGATTTATGTTTTTCAAAGGAAAAATACCTTGCAATTTTGAGTTGAAAAAGTGGTTTTCGGCAAATATTTTTGCTTAACAACAATGGTGGCACATCAGTAATTTGCAGGCATCGAAAGCCGATTGTGACAGCTAATTTGATAATAAATTTAATTGTTTACCAACAAGAAAAAATCATCATATATTGGGATGTCAATCGGAGTTTGTTTTTAAAAAAAAAATCTGGTAAAAAACCCACTGTTATAGGGAATAATGGACAAATACTGGACAACTGGCCACAAATGGCTGCAAGTAAATGCAACTTTTCACTTTTTTTGCCTAATTTTAATCAACAATAACTATTAAAATTGCAGTTCTCAAAAATTGAATTAGAGAAAAATGAATGTAAAGACCGACTTGAAAAGGATAAAGTGTTTTCAGTGTTACTGGGTTTCAGAGGACATTTGTGATTCTGTGACAGTATTCTCGGAAAGGGTGGGTCGCGTAATTATGCACGCAGGTGGATTTGTTTTGCGTATTTAGTGTTTTTGTGCAACCTCCAACATCTGATTATTAATGAATCCATCCATTTAAAAGTTCTAGTTTGGTGACCAAAGAAATTTCCATTATCTCATTACAGTAAAGTAACATGTAAGTCTTAAAATATGCAATAAACTGTTGTCATAAGTCTTTTTACAGATTAGAAATTATCCAAATTAAATCCACTGTACACAATACCTTTTCTCTCTTTGGTGCGATGGCATCAAGTTCATCAATAAAAATAATGGCTGGCGCATTCTTTTCTGCTTCTTCAAATGCTTTTCTCAAGTTACTTTCGGACTCGCCAGCAAGCTTACTCATAATCTCAGGGCCTGTGAAACAAAGAATTAAATACATTGAAGTCACATTCATAACAGAAAATTATCAGTTACTAAATTCTACTTAGATGCACATGATCATCAGAGATGGGCTGGGGCTAGATTTAAATATAACACAGTGAGACCGTGTTACAACGACCATCGTTACTATGCCATTTACACTATCCAACCACAAATTGTTGTGAATGAAGGTACACCTATGTTATTCTGGTCATTATACCAGAATTCACACCTTCCGACACCGTCTGAGCTAATCAGGAACAAACGTGCACCCGACCTCTAAAAACACCTTTTTACAACATTACATAATGACAAATGCCATAGTACACTGGTAGCATACACAGCCATTTGGCATCCTTGATACTGTCGCGACCCAACACTGACACATGATGTCGGAGTTACGGATGTCAGCTACCTCTGTAGATGTGTATTGCTTTTGAACATAATCCTTTAGTCAAGGATTAACTTTGAACAATCAAGTCTACCAGTTTTATGACTAAGTAGGTACCCATCGATTAGATTGACTGTTCATGCGCTGTGATCCATTCCTTCCAGTGAACCATGACTGATATATCTGTGGGATGGTGCATATAAATAATCTATTTCTACTATTGATACCCAATACTGATGATTAATAAATTAATCTGCTCTAGTAGTGTCATTAAACAAAACAATTTTTTATAGTGACAATTTCGATATAACGACAAAATGACCCAGGGACGAACGTGGTCATTGTAACAAAGGCTGACTGTACTAGACTTGTTATTGTTAGATGCAATTTTTACCAAAAAAATAACTGGTGATAGCCTATGTTGTGGCAGGTGGTTTCTTCCATCTATCTCTGGATCAAGTTTCAAAATAATCATACATTAGGCAGCCAATAACTAATTTTAAAGTTTGTGAAGGTTGTATTAAGCAAATATTCATTTCCTTTCTGACACATAGCTTTCTAAAAAGAAAGCTTGTAATGATTCTTAATAATAAGTTAACTATAAGTATCACAGCCACAGAACTACAAACAAACTTTGGAGAACAATGACTTTACACGAAGGCAAAATTGCTTTTTCTTACCATTTATCAAAAAGAAAAATGCTCCAGTTTCATTAGCAACAGCTCTCGCAATGAGTGTTTTACCAGTTCCAGGCGGACCATACAACAGGATACCTCTAGGGGGCTGTAAACAAAAATTGAATATTGGTGTTAAACATACCACTGCTCACATGTAAACTTACATCCAAAGACTTTCCTTTAGTAACCCAAAGTTTGATTATTTAACTATAAAGCTTATATCCTCAAATGAAAATTTTTTATAAACATTTTCAAGTTATTTTACCAAATACAGAGAAATTAAAAGAAGCAGTTGAAATGCATGCTAAGAAAATACATATGTTCACTTTCCGAACACATTTTTTAAAAACTTAACCTTTTTGTTATGTTAAACTAATAGCAACGTACAATACATGGTCACTCCCACAATGTAATTAAGTTGATGCAGCTCCACACACTGTCACATTACATAAGGGTGAATTTCACATAGACATAAAATAGTCATCAACAGTAAACATATAATTTACCTTAACACCAATTGCTTTGAAGAGTTGTGGATGTCTGAGTGGCAGCTCCACCATTTCTTTGATCTGTGCAAGCTGTTTACGACAACCACCAATATCATCATAGCCAACTTCCAACAAAGCCTCCTCCTCTTCCTACAAAAATTAAAAAGTTGTGTAAAAGATTTGCTGAGCAACAACATACAAAAATGACTGCTGTATGTCTCACCAATTACTAAGGCAAACAGTTAAAATTAGAACAGCCCCCCCACCCCCCCAAAAAAAAAACCTGACTGCAACAAAAAGACATGCTATTAGTCATGACTAGCAGGTATAATACTAAAAGTGCCCGGTTTAGTTTACAATTTCCCTTTCTGACTAAAACTTGCTCTTCAGTTATTTAAAGCTAGGTACAGCTCTGACTACTACAAACAAATATATATGTTTGTTTAAGGATTACTACTTTGTATTGGAAAATAATCTATGCCTTTAATACATGTAGTTTACTGTGGTCCATCCATTTGCAATCTTTTTTACAAAATAAATTTAGTATTAATTTTTAGAAATCAACTTAATAAACCTACTAAGATTACACTGGCAAATAGTTGCAAACTGACCTCTCTTTTAACAGGCTCTCCTTCACAATGAATGACTGTGTCAGGTGCAACAATGCAGTACGGAGATGGATCAGTCTCAATCACTTTGAACTCAACAGCTCGCATGCCTCCTCGAACCAAGAATATATCGCCTTTTCTGATTGGTCTGTATGCTTCCATGAAGTAGGGTTTCAAATAAACCTCAAACAAGTTGCTGAAATAAAAATGCAGAGGCAAAATGTAAACTTATACAAGATATATTCTATATGTGAAATTTCATGTGTCAGAGCAATGTCATAATTTATATTTTTAGTATTAATGACCTTCACCTTTGATGCAGGGAGGCATTCAATTAACACATCATGATCATATTTCTATATGCAAAGTTATTATGAGAAATGCAGTCGGTAGAGCAATGACATTGCGTTCAGGCAAGACACTATAGTTTTGCGATGACCCGTTTTAAAACGGAAAACAAAAATTATTTACCAATTTTCTTCTTTTTTTGTAAGTTTCCAAGAACCAACTTTAAAAGTTCATGACATTCCTGGCCTGGTAAATGACATTTGCAAATTTCGTGACTTTCCAGAATTTACTTGACTTGTAAAAAAACCTGATTATCAGAGGCCACTGTTACAAAGTCAAACAGTTCACACTAATTTCATCATAAATAAACTATAATGATTACTGAACAAAATGTTTAAAGAGGTTAATCTTACCCAGTGAGACCTTCAACAGTGTCGTCGATTGGGAGAACGTGAATTCTTTTCCCATACTTAACATCTGGACAGGCTTGTATACTGTAAATAAAATGAAATTGTCAATTAAAACAGACATTTGTATACTAAAAATATCAGAATTTTTTTCTTTTTAAAAAAATGTTTTAATGGAGAACAACTAAATAATAGGTCGAGTTCTTATCCAATTATAAATATTAATCAAATAAATTATGACATAATTGGAATAGATTACTGAGTTTTTAAACTTTATGATGCATACAGAATAATGGAATTGATGAACTGGCATGTGACTACATGCTGTATAATGGTAAAACTTGTATAAAAAAACATATTAACTTTTAAAACTCGTATAACAATTTTTCTGCAATTTTTTTTTATGAAAACAAGTTTCTTTACTAATTTTTATCATAATTATTGTATAGATTAAAGCTAATACAGGGATAAAAACAAAATGCTGAACAGCCAAGATAATCCAGGACATTTTGCCCCCAAGGCATTTCGCCATCAGTTTGACCATGTACCAGTTTGCCCCAACTATTTGTTAGTTCACCCAAAACTTTTAGACAGTTCTCCCCCAAATAATTGTAGTGTTTCTTTAGAGGCATGTTAAAGTGGGTGTTGTGTTTCTTTCATTAGAGGGGAGGCATTGATTATTCATAATAAATCTGTTTATTCTGGATTCTTACAATAGTAAAATTCTGTGTGATCTAAAAATGTAAATCATACTTGCATCAAAGTTTGACAACTGTTTAACTGTGTATCTAAAAATGCAAATGGGAATGCACAAAATTGCCTAAAAAACGGGGTATGGTTACACTAGAGGAAGTTCGGCACATACAGGTGGGTCCAGACCACACATTCACATCGACACAATGGTATCTTTATGGTGGTACATTTGTTGAGGCAAACCGACATCCTATTTGGGGATGAAGTGACTGGGGGCGAAATGTCTAGTACCCCAGCCAAGATATGCAGTATCACCTGAAATAATTGACACATGAAAAACTGGGGATGTTTCACCATGGCTATTTATGTATTAAAAAAGGTGATTTATTCTTGATGCAATTTGATTGAAATGTTCTGTGATGCCAATTCATCGATTCCCTTTTGTTGCAAATAAACTTTTCATAAAAATGTACCAGAAAATGGAAACTTACCTCACTATATCACCCAAACGAACTCTCAGATTATTTCTAACACATCTGTTTATTCTGATTTTGTCATCTGTAACTGTGTCATCTGAAAGCACTATACACACTGTTTCTCTTCGTCTCTTTCCTTTTAAGAGAACTGTGTCACCTCTGAAAAGCTGGAGTTCATCCATCTTTTTCTGCAAATTAAACAAGCATATACATACATGAGCATCACCATAAAAAAAACAATTATGGCTATTATTTAATTTAAAAACTGACCCATCATAGATGTATTTCGGGTTTTTGCAATAAATAATAACAATGTACAAAGAGATGTAGCAATTCATGTTGGTTATGGTTATGGATTTCCACATTAATAACAGGACGACCTAGATCAATCAATCAATCAACATAACATGTTTAAGTGTTATTTTTCCTAACCAGTACACATATTCAATCAAAAGGGTTAATGTTTGGTTATTTTATGTTTAAAAAGTGTAACCTGCTGCCACCACAAAGAATTAAAAATGTATATATATATTTCAGATAAAATCAAGACAAATTTGTAAATTTATCATTAAGTTATAACCTATACAGATCTATGTCAAATTATGTTTTATTTTTTAAATAAAAATATTTATAACCTGTGAAAGAGAAACCACTGAATTGTCTTCATTGATAGCTTCCTCGACGAGAAGTCTGTTTGGTCGATCTTTCTTCTTCAAGATTGCTGTGGCCAAATCATCACTGTAAGGTACAAAATTAAGTTAATAACAAAACAAAAACCACCAAAAAAACAAGAACAAATAAATTACTATTACTATTAAAAAACATTTAAATCACATTATCTTAAATTTAACAAGCATGCAAAGAGTTCTGCTAAAGCAATATATGTCCGCTACAGGGCCCAAAATTTGTTCTTATTTCCAAAGTTCAAAGGACATAACTATGTAAAAAGAGCACCAGGAAAGTTAACTTAATCTGTAACAGTACACGATAAAGCTATATACCAAATTTCATCCCAATATCTACAGGCCCATGGGGAGGGGGAAGGGGGGGTGCAAAAAAACTAAATTCCATATCTCCTAAGTTCAAAAGCAATCAGTCTGTGAAAAATTGTCCCCCCCAAAATTTTTGTTTAACAACACCGCTAAAGCACAGATTTATTAATCATCGGCTACTAGATGTCAAACATTTGGTAATTTTTACATATAGTCTTAGAGAGGAAACCTGCTACATTTTTGTTTTAGTAGCAATGGCTCTTTTATATTTACCATCCCATAAACAGAATAGTATATTCAACATGGCCTTTGATATACAATTGTCTAGAAAGTGAAACTTAATTTGTAACAGAACATGTTAACTATTCACAAAATTTCAGCTCAACATCTTGAGGAAAATTTTGCTAAAAAAAAAGTTGTGGAACACAAATTTTCACATCGCCGAAGTTCAAAGGTCATAACTCCATCAAAGATGGGTAAATCATCTGGAAAGTCAAAGATGATCTGTAATAGTACATAATAAAGCCATGTACAATCAAAATTTCAGCTTCAGGAATATCTTGAGGCATTGCAAACAGAAAGTCTAGAATTTAGTTTTTCAAATTTTCTAAATCCAAAGGTCAATGATTGTGATTGTATTTGGGTATGTTTTAAATGTTCACAATGTTAGCCAAAATAAAAAGTATAATTAAAACAGAAAAAAAGGTACCATTTGTTAAATATATCATGTAAAAAATATTACCCGTTATGTATGTTATATTTATTGTGTAGGATGACAAAACAAGGGTGCAAATAGCAGGGCCGTACCCTGACCAAAATCCATGGGGGGGCACTAAATTTTATAAATAATTTTTAACATACTATAAAGATTAAACCTTGACCTTAACATATTAAAAAAAACTAAAAAATCAAGATTCTCAGGGGGGTACGGCCCTGAATAGTGAGTGTCGACTGTTGATTTAAAAAATCATTTACACCAAAATAGTACTAAGGACTTCATTTTTAGTTTTAATATAAAAATAATTTTTAAAATTTTATATATTCTTAGGAAACATCCCCAACCCCAAAACATGCGCAATGCATCTCCTGATATTGTATAATACTATAAAAGTTGAATGTCCCCTTATTCAAGTAAAACTGACAACACTTTTACATAGACTGGTCTTACATCATACATGTACCTTTCATCCATTGTTCTACAATTTTGAATTTAAGACACACTGTCCCACCAAAGTAAAAAATACATATGAAGCTAACTCATATCATTACTTGGTATTTATATACTGATTTGACTCATTTCATGATTCTGCTAAATAGAAGTCATAGACCTATCTTGGAACGACACGTTTTGATGACGTCATAGTTACAAATTTAGCAAATGGGGTTTCCTGATAGTTTCAATATCAAACGTAATTACAGAAAAAACATTTTACTAATCAACTTGTTCTATTTAATTGACGTCATTTCGCTATTTCGTGACAAACATAGTATTTGTCTTCATTAGCAACAACTAATAAACATGAGAAAGCAGACGATATCAAAGTATGAAAATGGAACAAAGAAATGTTTCACATTGTACTTCTTAACAAAAATAGTTACTTTCCAAATAAAAATATAAATTTACAACATTCCTTAAACAACATCCATGTGAACTTTGGGTACATAAATTAAAAAAAATATTTTAAAACATTTATGTTTAACTGCCAAAGTGACACGGCATAAAACTGAAACAGCAGAACTCGCGTGCATGACTAAGGCAAATTGAAATGCAACAACTGATGAATGATAGAACTTCTTTAAATAAATTATAGTCCAATTATTTAAAACAAAAGTTGATAATGAAAAGACATACTTAGCTGTATCGGCCATATTTAACTTATAAATGAAACCCTTTCAACTGAAAGAACCAAGAAATGCTGCTCGTAGTTGTCAAATGGCGTCTTGGTTTAGTCTCGTTAAGTTGACAAGTCAGATCAAGTTGGACCACTATTAACAACAGAAAATAACCGAAAACAACTCAAAAGAGCCGAAAAGAAACCACAAATACCTAAACAATGATCAAAAAGTAAAGTTTGTGTTATTTAACGACGACACATTGAATTGTGTTCTTATCATCGGCTATTGGACGTCAAACAATGAGCAAAAGAACTAAACCAAAATGCAACTTGTAACAATACACATTAGAAACAACGGGATAGGCCTATTGTATGTGATAGATGACTGACAGTAGGTTATAAATAATTAAATCCATTTATAATTCCCCTGTAGGGGTATGAACATGGGTTTCGGGGTCGAATCTCCTTCCCGATCATAGCGAATTTTCTTATTTAAAAATATTATTCTTGCCACAGACTCAAAAGGTATGCGGTCAAAACGGCCACATGATGAAACGGCCCTGAACATCTAAGTCAAAACAGTGAAAGAAAAAAGTCAAAACGGCCTAAAGAAATGGTCAGTAGGCACTATCACGTTAAATTAATTCCCATTAGTAATAATTAGTAATCGATATAGCCTATATCACAGCCAGTTCAAAAATATGTATAAAAACAACTCAAACAACGGAATCACTGGTAACAATTTATTAGCCTACACAACACAAATTACTATTGTAATAAAGACCACCAATTAACATTTTATATCTGATATATCCATCTGGCCATGCTCCTCGGACGAGTTCCAGGTAGCGCTATTCGTTCGGGGGTACCCGCCCCGTAATTTATTATTATATATATTTTTTAAGCGTACACGTTATTCATGGTTCGAATCATTTTACTAGAAGTTGATTTATCTGTTATAGGCATGTAAGCGTGGGCGTCATTTGGTGGGGGACAGGGAGGGGGACATGTCCCCCCCACACACTTTTAGCAGTGGGGGACAGACTATCCGATGGCCCCCCATCCCCCCCCCCACACTTTTTGGGAT
>JAECMU010112752.1:0-11066 GCA_016106625.1 Dracogyra subfuscus
GTGTGTGTGTGTGTGTGTTTGTGTGTTCAATTATTTCTTTAACACTAATCGGGGTACTGTGTTGTACACTACAGGTACCGAGAGGAAACCCGACTACACAAGCACCACAAACCGCTGCCCAGCAGAACGATCGTCAGGAACAGAAAAACACTGAGCCCGCAAAGAAGGAAAAACAGACCATTAAGACACAACAGTAGAATTGTTTTAAGGTCAAATAAGATTTGAAATTCTAAAAATAAATGTCATTTACAATTGATAACATTTTGTTTTGTTTTTTGCCTTTTCAATTGATATAACATGTCTACATAAACGAAATTGTTTCAGTTCGTAGCATAGGATAACTAGCATTTTAATGTCTTATTCGGTTATTTTCTGAGTGAAATCGCGCTCCAATTGACGACTGTTTTTACTGAACATGTTCCTGTCTTAACGGGTCTACTATACAGCGTGTTGGCTGAATGTGTCCTGTACTGATGGATCAGTATTCAACAACTGTATATGCTTCTGTAGAAAATAATTATTTTATTATGGGTTAATGTTTCTGAGACGTGAAATTATTCGCTGAATATGTGAACATCCACCGCATACCTCATGAATTAACTTCTTCTCGATAGTTTGTGTTAAAATTAATTTCACAGGTGGAAACAAGAATAAAGTGTGCTGGTGGGTGGATGGACGGACGGACAGAGAGACAGACAAAGAGATAGACAGAGATAAATAGAGAGAGAGAGAAAAACAGAGAGACAGACAGAGAGATAGACACACAGAGATACATGTGTATAGACAAAAAGATAGACAGAGAGACAGATAGATATATCGATGGATAGATAAGTATATATATATAGATAGATATACAGACATACAGATAGACAGAATAATCAAACGTTAGTTATGAATAATATAATAATCCAAGAAGAAACAAAATGGTATCTGTTCAAGTGTATTAGTTCAGAATATGGTCTAAATATGGTCCTTTATGATTATTGTCTATCCACATGGTTTTGTAGATTGATCCCGTATCTATTCACATTACTTTGAATAGATGGTCTTGCAAAACGAAATTGGTGTTGACTGTATACTGTAGATGAGCAAGACTGGCGAAAGGAAAGAAATATGTTTATCGACACCTCAGTACATTTTAAAACTGTCTAACAGTTGGCTGGACACGACAATGTTTTATTAATCGTCGGCTATTGAATGTCCAACATTTCATACATCTGGCAGACAGAATGTTCCGTTAGCAGCAAGGAATATTGTATATGTAGTTTTCCAGGACAGTATATACCAAGGCTTTTAATATACTAAGACAAAACAAAATCGGAGAATAGATCCATCGGGCGGCTTCGATCCTACGACTCGAGCACCTTAAACGAGCTCTCTAGCGACTGAAATAGAAGAAGAAACAAATATTGTTTATATGTAATAAACCGCAAAACAATAGGCAGTCTCTCCTAAAGAGAGGCTTCACAGCATGTATATTTTTAATCCATTTGGATTATAATATAAATAACAAATATAATGTAAATATAGACCACAGAAAAAAAACGGATTACTCCCTACGTCGCAAATAAGGTATGTGGCCATGTGGTAGGCAATGTTAAAAATACACAGATGCCTACAAATATAGAACATCGACTACTTCCCGTTTATTGGATTGTATATAAGGCTGGTGGAAAAATACCTTCATATTCTCAGTTACGGTGTTCACTGTATTTACAGCCATGAATTGTGGGATAGTAGCGTTTGTTTTGATCTGTAAGTACACGTATTAATAATTCAAATAATCGTATGTGAAGACATTTTTTATTTTATGGTGAAATGCTACATTAAATATTTTTATATTTTGTTTACATAATTATTACAAAATAATATGTATGAAAAAGTGTATTGTGGTGAAATGAACTGGAATAATAGTTATCAACGTTTTATAGCACCGTATGTGTAAACAAAAGACAAATACTACAACAAAATGTTTTTAAATTAAATTAAATAAAAACATCTATATGGTCACCTTCATATCTTTTTTTAATACCGGTATACTGTTTAAGATAATGTAGGGCATACAATACTCAAATATATACAATATTTGTATATATTATATACATACACATCTCCTGCCGATCTAACCGGAGAGAACTATAGGTTTGGTCTCCGTCCGTCTGTCTATATATTTATCTGTTCGTCTGTCCGACATATAGGTCTATCATTATCGCAATGCTTAAAAATATTGATCTGAAATTGTGTATATGTCTTATATCATGTACCGTAACAAATGGAGTTTAACTTTTCAAAGAGATTTACCCATTTTTGACAACGTTATCGCGCTTGTAATTAGGAGATACGAATATTTTTCAAGATATTGAACTGAAATGTTGTGTGTAGCTTCATCAAGTACTGTTATAGATCCAGTTTGTTTCCATGGTGATTTACCATTTACACAAGAGTTATGGTCCTTGAGTTCATTGGGGGATATGAATTTTTTTAGCAGCACTTTGAGAATGGCTGACATTTTTGTAAACTTTAATATTTTGTTGTACATGTAGTTGCAGTGTTTGCGTTTGCGTCGACAAACGCCTGCTGTTGCTGCAATCCATGCTGTCGCTGTCGTTGTCATGAAAATTATCTGAGGAATCAGTATCATGGCCATCAACCTTGTGACATGTCACATCACGGTGAACATAATTACAGTGGATCGCACCACGGTGAACACAACCACCATGGTGAATATCATCACAGTGACAATCATCATGGCGAACACCATCATGACGAACACCAGCATGACGAACATCGACATGGCGAACATCACCATGCCGAACACAATCAAGGAACAGCCCGCCAGGTGCAAACCGAAGCTGTAAGACATGTTGTAGCGGTAAGCATACTGTACTAAGGGATATAGCTAAACGGCTCCCTAAAGCTAGGCTCAGACTACCAATTGCCAGAAAAAGGGTGGCCAACTCGATGGCTGTCGTGCAACTTCCCGAACTCCCGACTTTTAAGACGGGTGCGCTCAGATTAAAAACTAATGGGTTATTACGACGACACTCGAGTTGTAAGAGCGCGCACACTAGCAACTGGACAATCGTAGAAGTGAAAGCAGACTGTTGACCAACTTTATGTTTATATACATAAAATGGTGGCAGCATGTATCTTTCTTCTTCTTCTTTCGTTATCTCGACCATGAATGAATGAATGAATGTTTAACAACACCCCAGCACGAAAAATACATCGGCTATTGGGTGTCAGACTATGGTAATTCAAATAAAGTGATGATCAACATCAATATACAAATTCAAGGTTTAAACAAAAACAGTGTAAAGAACTGTACAAAAACAAATATCACAGAATTTTACGGATACTGAATTTTACTCAAAACTGCAATTTTGTGCTGTATTGCCCATTCTCAAAGAGAATGTTACACCCCTGCACCACTTATCTCGACCATGTTTCACAATAACAATTGACACGTATTCACCATTGATTAAACTATTTATTTTTAGTATCCCTTTTTCTTTTAATATTGCAGTACTTCCGTATCACTCATTTAAAGCATTTTTCCTTATTATCTAATACACTTGTTTACAGTATTATCTAATAAAGTATTTTATGATATTATCTAATAAATTTATTTAAAATATTATGTAATAAAATAGTTTACAATATTGTCTAATAAACGTTTTTACAATATTATCTAATAAACTATTTCACAATATTATCTAATAAACTAGTTTATGAAATGCACGTCACTTGATGTTCTAGGTTCCCAGAGGTCACGTATCATCCGAACCACATCAGACTGTGTCACCACAGTCGTACCGCCGCCAACAGCAGGACTACGAATACCTCAGACGAGTAAGACCAACCGCAGCGGCACCACAGACATACCGCCGTGAACCGCAGGAGAACGCAGTAGTGAACCATGGAAATCACGGGAACACAGCACAACATGTACTACAACCGTATCGCCACCATTACCACGGTCACAGAATTTTCAAGAAAGATTAAATTTAATTTGACATATTCAGAAATAAAATTAGTATATACATGCTATGGTAACTAATGGTGTATTTGTCTTTTGTTATTAATTCCAACTTATTAGTGTGAGTATAGGTCAGAGGCAACCTGTCTTAAATGTATTAATGTGACTGGAGGTTCAGTCAGGATGTTTATGGGTAAATACTTCAGATGTTGGGCTGCCTGTCTCTAACTTAATGGTGTTACATCAGGTTCACAAAAGCTATCTATGGGTAAAAACGTCAAACGCTGGGCTGCCTGTATATAACTTATGGGTAAACACATCACTTGTTGGGCTGTCTATGTATGACAGTAGTTAGTGACATTTTGATTGACGACACAACTAGAATACATTGATTTACTAACCATGACCTAGTGGATGTTAAACAGTTAGTGATTCTGACGTATTTCCCACTACATTGTACTATTAGCAGCAACGGATATTGTATATGCACTTTACCAAATAGGACAGCATATATCACGTCGTTTGGTGTACCAGTTGTGGGGAATTGGTTGGGACAGGGGGAAATCTAAACATAGGTCTACCAAGGGGATTCGATCCTGTAACCCAAGCACCACAAACGGGAGTTCCATCAACAGAAGTATATCGCGATTTTGGATTTTTAAAATTCATCATCGCATTGGTAGAGCCAAACAGATCAGTTTTCGATTATAATCGGCCATTGGAACATATCTAGTCTATTTTAAACTATATAAAGATTTTTATGTAAATCGTATTTTATTATCAATAGAAATGAGTTTATGAAAAACTGTTATATGTATTTAGTATAAGGCAATCATAATGCTAATGCAGCTTTTAAGTGTTCATTTCATGGGTTTTCATAAATCATATATAATAACAATAACATGTTGGGGTATAATTTCGATTAAGATGTTAATAATTTCATCTTATCAGAAGTCTGTTTTTCTAATGTTAACATTGAATTAGAATATTTTTAGACAAAAAGTAATCCGTTATTCTTATTGTCAGTTATCCCTGTTGTTCTGGACACTTTAAACCACGGCTATTTGGTGTCTAACTTTTGTAGGAGAAAGATAAAAAGAAAGACAAAAGCAGAAAGAGAGAGATGAGGAACCCTCTGTCGCCACACAGGTTACTCCTACCAAAATCTGTAGGGGATCCTTTCTATTTACTTTTGACATAGATAGGATAGTACATATGTTGTTTGAGGTACCAACTGTGGGACACAGATTGGGATGTAGAATCTCGAGGCATGTGATGGTCATTGATCTACACCCTCCCCTCATCTCAATATTGTCCCATGGGCAGAAGGAAAGTAAAGCAGACCTTTACTGTAATGCGTATATGTCTGAAATTAAAACTAAAAACCATGGATTGCATAATATTGTCTCGAAGATTCTGATGTAATGTCTGTCGGTGGTTTGAATTGATAACACTGTAATTAAATGTCGTTTCATCTAAACTTTAGTTTTGTATGCATTATTGGTTGGCAATTCTGGTCCTCTGAATGTTGCAGTGACAGTTTTGTATACGATGTGTTTTGATATTAACAACGGTCCGTTTAGCATCGGTTCCCTTTGGGCTACCTCTAGTTCTCTACCATTGGTGTGACAAAGGCCATGGTATGTATTATCCTGCCTGTAGAATGCCACATATAAAATATTAATTTTAACTAATCGGAAAGTGTAGCCCTCTACTCGGCAGCAGTGGGTTTCGTCTCTCAATATCAGCGTGGTCCTTATTCATGTCTTACGTCATATAACCGTAATTAAACTGTGTTGAGTGTGTCGTTAAATATAGTATTCATTCATTCATTCCCATCACGCAGCCCAGTGATAAAGCACTCGTATGATGTGCGGTATGTCTAGGATCGATCCCCGTCGGTTGGAGCATTGGGATATTTCTCATTCCAGCCAGTGCACCACGACTGGTATATCATAGGCCGTGAGACGTTCTATCCTGTATAAATTATCCCATGCTGTTAATGGAAAAAAATAGCGGGTTTCCTCTCTACGACTAAACGTAAGAATTACCAAACGTTTCACATCCAATAGCCGATTATTAATAAATCAATGTTCTCTAGTTGACTTTAACTTGTAATTTACATGGATGTCAAAGATGCATGTGGACTTAGATATATAGTATACATCATAAACTGGTGATGAAAAGAAAGTATATCAAATTATTTGTATTATAAATAAATACGTTATACGTTCATGGAAGGTTAGATAGGTTCCAGTATTGTTCGTTATAATGCAATCAATGACGAATAGTCGCACATTGCTGCGTTTGGGCGATGCCGCACGTGCAAAATGAGTTTATTCATCAAATTTATACTGCACAAAAAACATGATACTCGTGCACATAAGGGTGTAAAAAATGGTGCCATTGCTTAGAACAGTCAACAGTAAAACACCAGAGAACATGGCAAGACTAACTGCTGGATAGAGAGAGTGAGCTATTGTTGTGGTGCAGTTGGGTGCGAGTTATGCCCATGTGGCAAGAATCCTGAATTGCACAAAACAGACGATCACCAGGCTGATACAGTGTAACACGGTGACTGGCAGGACTGCAGACAGACCACGAAGTGGAAGACCCTGCGTTACAACAGCCAACGAGGACTGCCATGTCCGCATCTAACAATTACGTAACAGATTCCTCACTGTGACGTCATCTGCAGCGACTGGCCTTGTACATGTCATCAGTCGTCACACTGTACGTCGTCGACTACGACAGCATGGTATGAGGGCCTATCGACCATTCAGAGGGATGACATTGACGAGGCAATATCGACTTCGACGTTTAAGTTGGGAACGTCAGTTTCAAAGTTGGCAACATCGGAACTGGCAACGTGTACTCTTTTCTGATGAAAGCAATTTCCAGTTATTCAGAGCTGATGGCAGGACATTAATATACCGATTTGCAGGAGGGAGAACAGCTCCGTGTTGTGTTTAGGAGACTGAACCGTTTGGTGGTGGATCTGTGATGGTTTGGGGTGGTTTCTGTGACCATCTGCGGACAGACCTTAGTGTCATTGACGGAAATCTGTCCGACGTCGGATCCATGCTTGCATACTTGCACGCTATTGAAACATGTTCTTTGTGGTCAGATTTATAATGTATTCACCTTCGTTATGAGTGGTCCTTTATGAAATCGCACATTTCACCTCTAATGCTGTTGTGAACTATGATATTATCATTTTATGGTGGGTTTGTTTTAGTATACTCTCGTTTATTTATCGCCAAAATATAACATTTGCATCAACTTGTGTTTTGTGTTGTTTTTAATACTTTGAAAAAAATAATTGATATACTTTCTTTTGATCGTCAGTGTATATTAATAATGTACCGAGCTGTTTTTATAACAGTAAGTGAAATGATCTTTGCAAGCATAAGTTGTCAAAATGTCCTCAACTTTCAAACATAATCAGTGGTTAAATATTGCTAACATAGCACATGTATAACACTGGCAAAATCCAAAAGGTCTAATGGCCGTTAATTAATTTTGTGAAACATATTGCACACGACTCAGTATTTTTATATCGATATCCATGTGTTTATATACTAAAGCTGATTGTAATTTACGGAAACTATAGCTTATATTTGACTGACCGCGAGAAGGAATATTGTCACACACACACATGCCCACTTCTCAGCATGTACCACCTTGATCTATTTTGGATTATAGTATAACACGATGGATGAAAAGATACAGGGAAATTAAGGGAGCAAAAACAAATGACGTGATAAAAAATGCACAAAAAGAAATTAAACATAAAAGATAAAGCATGTCTTTGAACATTAAAGGAGCTAATGACTGAAAAATAAACTTTAAAGTATTCTAATCGTTGCTGTAATTGTTGGAAATGAAAGACAACCGATTGATTTCCTGTTATTGTGTATAAAAGACTGGTGGCCAGTGTTGGAGACATCAGTTTCAACCGAGGCAACATCATCTACTACTACTATTCACTACTCAGTCTACTGAAATCACCATGAATTTGACAAAAGTATTGTTTGCTCTGATGTGTAAGTACTATATTACTGACAAAGACGTAATTTAATTTCTGTTTAATTTTATTTATTCTCATTACTTAATTATGCGACATGTAACCACTAGCGATGTGTTTGCAATACTACAATTATCAACATAGATACATTTTTTTTAAATTATTTAATCTCGTTTCGTTTTAATTCTGGTGCTAACGTATATATGTTCTTACCGTTTGTAAGGGGAGGGGGCACGACAATTCGTGTACTTATGTCTATGTATTTTATGTTATGCGTTGCTAAGTATTAAAATGTTGTTGTCTGAATTGGTTTGCCATTATAGAAAACAATTGATTGCTGAGCACCTTTACATTTTACATCCCAGTCCTTGTCTCGTAAACGAAGCCTCTCTTGAGCTATCTGTGCCAAACACTTAGTGCACAACATGTTTGTGGTGGCTTTAGTTTGGCCAATTTGAATATCTATCGAAGCAAGAGCTTTAATCAAATATAAACAGATACCCTATATAGCGTACCACTTTGCGCTCTGGTAAGGTATCGTTAACTAAAGTGATTTATTGGTTCATCCTGTCAGTCGGCAGTGAGTACGTCAGTTAACCAACCAGCCTGTGAAGTCTAATAAGTCCATAGTGTATTTAACATACAAAATAACCTTTGCTATACGTCTCTTCGTCTGACGATTGGTACGTTTAGTGTTGGCTATTTCAGACAACCTGCTATAATGGGCAGACATTGGTTTTCTTACAGGTGCAGTGTTCCTGTTTGCATCAGCACATGGCTGCTGTTGCTGCTGCCCCTGCTGTTGTCGCTGTCGACATCACTATCCTAGACATCAGCTGCTGGGACCACATCGTCATATCCACCAGGGACCTGTCAGCGCTGGAAAGACTCCTGCTGCAGGGGATGCCGTTGTCGCGGTAAGGCTTCAGTAGCGAATGTTAAGTCAGTAAGAATCCTAAGCATACTTACATAACCAGAAATCTGAGCTTTCAAAAATATGTTTATTATAATTGGCGATTGTTAACAGCCAGGAGTGGTTATGTTCAAAGCCAGTTTTAAGAGAGAAAGAAAGCTAATTCAATTATCTTTAAAAGAATTGAAAAACATATCCGAAGAGAAAGCAGTTTTGTTTATTTGTTCAAATTATACAATTTTGCATCACTCATATTACACTGGTAGTGTCCTTCTCCCTAAACAAAACAAAAAAACATTAAAAGTTTAAAATTGTAAAATTATCGACTACTCTCATTCCCGACCTGTTCTGGTTTTCGCCCTTCATTCTGTTTTAAACTGTTTTGTTTTTAAATAGTTTAGTTTAGAAATATACGAAACATTCATCTTATGTTTTCAGGTACTCCGAGGGAAACTCAGAAACGCTGAATCAGCACGGGCCGAATCTACACAGACTGCGCGTTATGATCAGAAGAATAACGAAACTGTGAAAAGGGAAAACGTGGCAACAAAAGCAAAAAACTAATCGCCGTCAACAGCGGAAAATCGTATTCTGGAAACGAAAAGTCAAATCAAACTGTAACAACTAAAATTTAATTTGATATATGTCTTAAAACCAAAATGTTAAACTGATGTTTTAAAAATAAAATATGTAACATGAACGTGTATTTGTTTCTATTTATTCTCAAACTGACTTAAATAGTTACAATAGACAATATTGCTTTTAAGAAAGACTTCATCCACTTCGTGGGACACTGGTTAAGACGAGGGAACACACTCAGTAGTGAGTGGGGCCAAGCACCTTGGGCAAGTGAACTACAGATAAATGTTTACTCTTGTTAAACAAAATGTTGTGTCTATATGTCTAAATATATTTAGCGACTATAATAACAACGTCACACACACACACACACACACACACACACACACACACACACACACACACACACACACACACATAACGCGTTTCGGTTAGAACAGGTCTATTGTACCCGTATTCATATTACGCCTCGCTTTGTTTTTCGCTTTTTTTCTATCTTTTAATTTAAAACTGTAAGAAAAAACACGTTAGCATTTCAGGTATGACAAGCATTATACATTTAACAAGAACCTCCCACATTTAAAAAATATAGTTTATTAATTATTGACATGGAATAAAGCAAACAATATAAAAGTAATTAATCACGTTGTATAAAGTAAATTTCCGGTTGTTTTGTATAAAACTAACATACTAATCACGACATGTACACACAATTCAAACAGTGTTTGCGGAGCTTAATATCATCAGTATGCTCCCTGTAAGTAATCATTGTTTCGTATGTTGATGATGATAACTAGTTTAACGTGCCCATATACCACTAGGGTTTCGAACACACCCATCCCAAGTCCGACCTCCGATTAGATCGGTGACCTGACTCGGGATGGAGGGGGGAGGTACAGTTGAAAATGGGAAGAATTTTGAAAATAGCAATTAGTAAAAAAGTTAATAGAATAAATAAGTTACAAGCCAAAAATAAAAATAATTGACTGCTCGGCCGAATATTTATATAATTTGGAGCATTTTAGAAGGACAGTCCAAAATTAAATAAGAGAAAGAAGAAAGGGTCGGACTATTTAATAATATTTAAAAAAAAAAGAAGTAATTTCGACATACAATTTTGAACCGAGGTCTCAAAGCTTAAAGTCCGATCTATATGGTCCGGGCCGGGAGGGGTGGGGGAGTGAGTTTAAGGTGGGCGGAATTTGGAATACGAATTTAGTAGTCAGGTCGAGGGACCTAAAGCCAAAAGCTGCTGCTACATTCGACTCAACATCTGGATAACATTTAAAATCCAAACAATAATATTAGAGTGCTCGGCCAAAATGTTGTTAGGATGATTTGAGCAATTTAGACGGGCTACCAAAGTAAAGTGTGTTGGACTATTTACCAAAAAATTAACATAAAATTTTGAACCACGGCCAAAAGATTTAAAGTCCAATTAAGCCCTAAAAAGGAGGTTACTGACCTAGGAGAGGTTTGGCGGAACTCATGGCGAGATGTTTGGCGGAACTCATGGCGAGATGTTGGGGTGATCGGCTCGGAACCTCGGGAAGAAGTGAGGCAGGTCA
>JAECMU010112802.1:0-18092 GCA_016106625.1 Dracogyra subfuscus
AATTCACTCAGGACAGAGGCTCGGGTTTACAACATTAATTCACTCGTGACAGAGGCTCGGGTTTACAACATTAATTCACTCGGGACAGAGGCTCGGGTTTACAGTATTAATTCACTCGGCACAGAGACTCGGGTTTACAACATTAGTTCACTCGTGACAGAGGCTCTGGTTTACAACATTAATTCACTCGGGACAGAGGCTCGGGTTTACAGCATTAATTCACTCGGAACAGATAATCCGCAATTCCCCACAGCTCGTTAGTTATTGTCTAAATAAAAACCTAGTAATGATCGTGATTTTTAATGGGGGGTTTTCCGTTCAAATATAAATTCAACTGTTAATATGTTATTATTGACATTTTTTAAAATAAAACACGAGTTATTAAAACGACATTTTGGAGACAAAATCTTAGATTAAAAAAATACATTAAAATAGCCGAAAATATTCGTTGTGAAATTGTGAGGATTCTTGGTCAAGGGAAAGAAAGGAAGAAGTGTTTTTATTTAACGACACACTTGGCACTGTGTACTTACTAAACGGTTATTTGGCATCAATCCCTGTTATCTGAACAAGGAAACAGTTGTCACTATTTGACACATATATTCAACCTATTTTGAACTATGGATGTGAAACATGGGGTTTTCATAAAGGGCATGAAATTGAAAAAGTACATATTAAATTCTGTAAAGTATTATTAGGGATCCTAAGAAGACAATTAATGTTTGTGTGTATAACGAGTTAGGCCGAATGTCATTACAATACAAACGGTACATGATTATTTTACAATATTGGTTAACATTACTGAAAAGTGACAATTGTATATTATCTTGTATAATACATGTAAATATTGTACTAACTGGGCTACTAATGTTAGACAACTTCTTGCTTCTCTTGGGTTGTCTTATATATGTCTGATGCAATACCCTATTTTGACGTTGTACGTACATTTTCATCCTTTTGGTGAAAATGGTGTACACTTTTACCTTATTGTGGACTTTACATAGGTGCTGTGGGTTGTGCTCATGACGGGTGCCACCGGTGGGCCAGGACATGCTCACCTTTCGCGAACACCTGATATCATCAGCATTTTCATGGTGATTCATGAGTGCATGACATCACAGTCCTATGTATTCCATTGGTCTCTGTGCGGGTGTGTATTTGCGGACTGGGAGGTGCAGGAAGGATGAAATGTACATTGCCGTATCTCCTTTGGAGGTGCAGGAAGGATGAGATGCACACTGCCGTATCTCTTGTGAAGGTGCATGAAGGATGAAGTGTACGCTGTCGATCCCCCTGTTAGCAACTCACCCCATAGTGGATCATGGAAACTATCACGACCTTGTATAGAACATCCTCTGGATTCTGCCTTGTGCAGGGATACGATTTTGACTGCGCCATGGTTTTGTCGTTTAGATTATATATGGTACCAACAATATGTTGATAACGAGCAACACTTTTTACATATGATAAAATTGAGATTGCAAGATCTTTTTCGTCAAAATATGTTATTATTATTATTTATTTTTTTTAAAGTTCTTCTAGATGCTTTATTTATAGGCACTTGACTGATACTTTTTGCCTACAATTTTATTTAACAAAACACATAGCACCACACTTATTGAGAATGATATGTAAGTTCAGAATTTCTGCTCATTCATTAAATATAGAATCTGGTCGTTATTCCAATATTTCACGTAGAAATAGAATCTGTCTCTGTTGTAACACATTAGATATAGAGGACGAATTTCATTTTATTCTTATTTGTCATTCATATTCAAAGTTAAGACATACATTTATTAAACCTTATTATTGGAAACACGCCTCTGTGTTTAAGCTAATTCAGCTTCTAACTGTCCAAAATGTTAAAGAACTTAGAAATTTAGGGAAATTCTTATTGAATGCCTGTGAAGTTCGCAATTTACTTGTTTAATAATGTATACCTATATTGCTTCCTATCATGGTATATATCAATTATAACTAACGATTTATTTTTGTTTCATTTAATAATAATTTGTCCATCCACATTCTATATCTCGCTACTGTAGTTTATTATTGCCACCATCTTTCAATTGTCCAAATATTGTGTATGCCTATAAACAAATTTTTGGCTAATAGACAATACAATACAATGACAGCACATTGTGTCACCATTATTTGGCTTCGTACGCAATCAGTTACAGATATTTTACAGACATTACACTTCACATACATTTTTTTAATAAGTATTGTTGTTTCAAATATGATCAGTTACATTGGTAATCATAAAGTTAAAACGATGGTGCGACACTGACCTCAATGATCAGATCGCAGTAAGTTACAAGGGAGATAATTGAATCATGAAATAATTATTGTAATTTCGAGACCCTAAGGTTTGACTTGATCGGAAGGACCATACTTTGAAACTGACAACAATAAAAATGTAATTTACCTGTACATAAATACGTTTATAGTAATGTTAAATGAAAATAAAGTCCACTGCAACACTAATTAAATGATTCCAAACACACTCCCCCTAAAAGGAATGGTAAGGTCGAAAGTAAATAGTTTTACTTTCTATGACGTCACATTCAATATAGGACACTTAAAAGAAATGTTTTGTTTCTGGAGCATTTTATTACATTTCTTTGTATTTAAAAAAAAAAAACTTCCTTTTTTCAACCAACTAATAAAAAGGATAGTAAAATTAATAAAACAATTAATAATGAAACATACATTTTTAAATGGTGACAACTGTGGAAGAAGCTGAAAATCAGTATGGAACGTAATTTATTGTTCATTGTTTTGACTATTTGACCTACAGTGAGGGCAAAAGAATCGATAACCTCTCCTGATCACTTTTTCGTTGGTGTAGTACACTAAATGTATTGAGCGGGAACACACATCACACTGTACACACTTTGTGCAAAATGAGTGAAACATTCCGTCTCACTTTGGTAGGGATACATTTCTTATAAATGCAGTATGTTTCACTCTCATCAACTTCACTATCGTCAGACACACCACATGCTACATCCAAATGAGATCGGCCAGGTTGTGGGTAAGTGAAAACTGGTTTCTTTTAGACAGAGTTCCATTTTATAATTGCCTTTCCTTTTGATGGTTTACAAATATCACTTTGCAGGTATTGAGACAGTTTGTGTCCAGTGGGGCTTTCTGTGATGGCTTTACCTGCAACAATTGTACTCAGTGATTTATGCTTTTTTATTTGTTTCTTTAAATAGTTTGAGTTTTTTAAATTGTAAACTTTAGAAGCAAAACAAATGAAGTAGGCGACTCAGTTCCGTTGTTTTCGTTTTCTTGTTCATGTTGATTTCCATGACGTTAGTGTCTTAATTTTGGAAGAGTGCATCTGGCTGGGAAAAAAAATCATGGTTAATCAAGTGGTATACTCTCTTCTTCCGGAATGCCAACTGAACATTTTCTGCAGACAGTGCCTTTCAATATGATTTACAAGTCAAGCTACAGTACAGATGCCATATCGAGTTACCGTTGTTGGTGTTTCTCTCATACGTTTATGACATTCGTTATTGTAGATTTATTGCAGTGCACCATAACACTGGTTGCAGTATGTGAGATGTGTATGATCTGGGAAATGCCTTTCTCGTCTACATTAAACATTCAGATGGGGTTTATCATTCAGATTGTATTTTCTAAGGACCTTTTCTAGGTCTCAACTTTTAACACAGACGCGCTTTTGGCTCTCTGAAATTCCAAAGTCCTTGGCTTTACTACACGCATTTCTGGCCACCTTTTTATAAAACCATTAAGCCAGTTTAATGTAAGTGGTTTGTTTTGAGGGCTCTTTTGGACAACAGCCGCATAATCTGCAGCAGTATCTACTACCTCTTGTTTTGTATAACCATAGCCATATTTCGCAACATTCTGCAAATATTGTACCGGTCTTGCCTCTTCTTCCAATGTTAGTATTGGTGTTCTGGCCATAACAGTATAGTCAATATGAATTTTTTGCTGCTGTTAAAACAGGTAAGTTTTCATCTTTCACTGCTATATAAGCATTTGTTAAATTGGTTGGCGATTATGACCTATATCATGGTCTTTGTTTGGATTTGTTATGGAAAAAAAATATGTATTGTTTATTTTAATTGTAATACCTATTTGGGGGTTATATAATAAAATATATAAAACAATTACTTAACTTATCTTAATTTATTACAATATCATATAAAGTTATATAAAATGAAAAAGGTGTTTAGTAGTCAATAGTTAAAATTTATGAAAAGCAGAATGTCTGGCATTATAACCCTCCCAGTGTGTTTCGTGACCGAAAGCTGACATTTCTGCCATTCAACTCAAACCATTTTTGTCTACTTCTGTATATTGCTGGGTTTCGTTTTCGTGGTGAAAAATTAGTGAAAACAATTAGAAACTATACCTATAAACAACATTTTGTTCTGGTTATACCTGTTTGCATCGCAATATTTCACAGAAACGTTGTTTGTAACCTCTTCGTTGCTCGTTTGATGGTTTTATTAGAACAAAAATGACGGGTGAAGCGCGAACATAGAATACTGTCGATTTTACAATACTCGACCATATGATTTCTGTATTTGCATTGTAACTAACTTAGTGAAAGTATTACTTTTCACTGAATATCACGTTTATGGTTTCTATTTATCTATATATATTTCATTGTCATGTATATAATAAACTTGTTTACTTGTAATTACTATGGATAATAAAACTTAATAAACAATGTTGGTAGTAAGCTACCATTATGTAAATTTCCGATAGCACTTTTTAAGTTGTAAAAATCACCATTGATTTGAACAGCTCCCTGTCCCACTGGTACGATGTATGATAAAACAAACGAAGTCTGCTCAACCTGTCCCGTTGGCTTCTACCAAGATGAGGCTGCACAGTTTGAGTGTAAAACGTGTCCCACTGGTACCACGACCGTGATCACTGGCGCCAGGACTCTGGACAACTGCACTGGTAAGTACACAGCCGATGTATTTTTCGTGCTGGTGTGTCGTTAAGCATTCATTCATTCATTCATGATTCAAATCAGATGTAAAGTATTTTGAAAAGCATATTATACGGGACAGAAAAGCCAGACAAGCTATGTTCAGTTTAAAAGTAGGTTTTCTTAATTGTTACAAACATCCAAAACTTTGAATTAAACTGATGGACCAAATTATAAAACCTATCTGTTTATATGGCTAAAACATTTGGAGACTGTCAAAACAAAAGCAATTTGGATCTTAAAAACACTTTTTTAATAGAAAAGTTGTTTAAAAGTAATGTAATTTAAAAACTTATAAACAGTTATAGCATTGCAGGCAGCTGTTAGGAACACATAAAAAGGCTAGTGGTGTTACCGCTAATGGTGAACTAGGTGTCTCTGTCCTGTGTATATTGATTTTATAATTGCCTCATTAAATGTTTGGAGACATCAAGTTCACATAATGTAATTTTACGAAATGCATTTGATGTAAATATGAAATTAAATGAACAAAGCAAGCAATTTCCTTTTGAATTAATTCAGAAGAATTTTCAAATATTAGACATAAAATAGGGATTCATTTCACCACCGTGTAAACGAGAAATTTCTCATATTAAACAAAAGCTTGAAAATAGTTACGTAAAATATTGGGAAAATTGTATTGGCTTGGATGATAACTCTGCAACTGGTACATTGTTCACTTATTGTAAAGTTAAAAATAGTTTTTCTTTTGAAAATTATCTTGAAGATATAAAACATCATAAGTAACGATTCGCACTGACAGCTATATGAGTAAGTTACCATTTCCTTCTGATTGAAAAGGGAAGATATTAAAATATATAGCCAGACAATATCGCTCATTTGCAATCCATAACGTTTTGTTGAATTTTCCTGGACAGTTTGCCCAGATCCTTGTGGTAGTTATTAGTTTGGAGAATGATGGACATTCAGCAGGTTCACAGATGAAGGTTTGCGAAGTCAAACTGGGATCGGTGCAGCACTAGACGGCACCGATGCTGATGATCCCATGTTTTTTATTAATTCCATTTTGATGGAAATTGCAGAGAAAACTATTCCTAAGACTTCAGTAGTACCAAAACGTTTCAGTCATCCATGGTTTAATGCCATATGCAAAGATGGATTCAAAGAGCGAAACGGGATCATCGAGAGGTTCAAATGTGAACCTGAATGGGACTACCTGAATATATATCGCAATGCCAGGGCTAAGGCTTGCAGAGAGATAATTTATTAGAATAAGAAATCATCTTGGAGAAACTATGTATCGAGGTTGAACAATCAAACATCTGTGAAAGCTATCTGGAACAGAATCCGTAAAACCAATGGAAAATAATCCACAGTGCTGTTCATCATTTGTCTCTCAATGCTATATACTCATCAAAAAAAGAAACGCATAGTCACATTAATCAGGAATTTTATTGCAATATTTAAATAGAGGCACGGTATTTTGAAAACCTTTAATGGAGTCAGAATTGGAAACATGGCATCATAACAGTACTGCAGAGAGTAAGGCAACCAATGTAATGTTCGGAATGATGTCAGTATAATGTCACGGTCAAATGCAGTCAATATTGTGTATGTCCTCCATTGGCATTTATAACTGCCTGCATTGCCTGGACAAGCTGTTGCAATGATTGTGGTTGAGGTTGACATCGTCGCACACGTCGATCTTCTTCATCCCACAAATGTTCAATTGGGTTCAGATCCGGTGATCTGGAAGGCCAGGGCATCACTACCACGTTGTTTTGGTTGAGGAATTCTGTAACAACTCTCGCTGTGTGTGGTCGAGCATTGTCAAGCTGAAAAATAAAATTTTTATGCATTAAAAAACGGTATAACGTGTGGCTGCAGAATTTCGTTATCTGTTCGCAGTTAAGTTGCCAGTAATAGGCACTAGGTTTGTCCTAGTGGTGTGACAAATGGCTGCCCACATCATGACGCTCCTACCACCGAATCTATCGACCTCTTGTACACAGTTTGTCGCATAACGTTCATTCCATCGCCTGTATACCCTCAGTCTTCCGTCGACTCGACGAAGCATAAATCGGGATTCGTCGCTAAAGGCAACTCTTCTCCATTGTTGTACATGCCATAATCTGCACCGTCGACACCAAAGAACTTGTTGTTGACGATGTTCCCGTGTTAATATTGGTCTTCTGGCAGGCCTTCTTGGTCGAATACCAGTTTACCGTAGGCTGTTTCTCACAGTTTGATCGGAAATCCTACACAGTCCAGGTATGACGTTTGTTGTAGAGGAAGCTGTTAAGAATCTTTGTCGAAAATGTCACAACCGTATGTACTTGTCGTCACTCGTGGTCTTCTGGATCTAGGGCGATCACGTGATGTTCCAGTTTGATGGTATCTGTCCCATAGTCTCGATATGGTGCTCTGCGAAACATTCAGTATACGAGCAACGGCAGACTGAGATTCCCCAGCCTCCATTCGGCCTATTGCATTATTGCGTTGAGCATCGGTTAATCTGGGCATGAATATTGTCAACCCATCTAAGTTGATGCAGCATTTATACCTGCATAACATGCACTATTTGCACGTGCAAATTGCAATCCTTCATGGGCATTTGTTATAAAGCAGCGATTTCATTGGTTAACATAAGATGCTGCGTTTTGCTGATCACAGAGGTTTCCTAGATTTGTACTGGGCATAAATAGCATGCAGCCATATTTTATATGACTTTTTCATATATGTCAAAGATTAATATTTGTAAAAATACATTGAGCAAAACACTATTGTATTTATTTATTTATTTTTTATTTTTATTTTTTTTAAACATTTTGTTGAAGAGTATAGATGTCATGTCGTATCGTGGCATTGCCAATGTTTTGGTAGATAATTATTCACATAATTCATCTTCTGTCAGAAATAAAGCTGAAAAGCAGCCCATTACTATTTCATCTGAACATGCTCAAGTATACAACATACCCTTCTCTATGGAGGATTGTAGGATGTTTTTGTGCCCACGATACCTCAGACCAGATAAAATATATTACTAATTTTTTTAATGTATACCTGAATCGTATTTGATGGTTCTGTATAATATGTTTAACATTGGAGGAAAGCAATTGTCATCCATTTTCCCAAGCCTGGTAAAACAAATCTTACTAGGTATCGCCTTATCTCTTTGACAAGTTTAAGTTTGTAAAATCATTTAACTAATGATCAACTGTAGACTTGTTTTGTATCTTGAAGAAAAATGGTAAAATGTTTCTTGAATGATATAGTTCTTACTGAACTCTTGTTTTATAGAATAAAGATTATACCATAGTGACGTAGAAGTACAGGCAACCACCAAGTCAAGGTAGTTAACAAACGCACTCCAAAGGTCCACTCCTGCAAGTACTGTAACCTCACCGTGGTGCATGGGTGAAACATTCTCTATGAGAATGGCTAATACACTACACATCCCCTTTTGGGGCACCTTGTTCGCCGTGAGATGCATCTCGTAATGCTGGATGATGAGATCCTGGTGGCTGAGTTGGGGACATATCTGCGGGTATGTTTTCTGGCAACACACCACTTTTGCCAGTTCAGCCAGATGGGTGGTCAGGGAAGCCCGACCTGATCAATCAGCTGGTCACGCCAAGCACTTGGGCAAACAACTTGTTTTGTTTATATAGTCAAGAACAAACATTGTTTGATTTACCATTTGTATTTGTTGCTCTTGGGCGGTGACTAGAGTAAATTGGGTGATTTATTGTTTTGTTTTTTGCTCAAGTATATCAACCATGTATCCCTGGCATGAGTCACCAGTGGTTATCCGCAGCTTCGTGTCCTTTTGTTGGATGCTGTGATGGGTGAGGGCATGGTTGGTGAATCACAATATACCTAATAATGTATACTAACAAATCATCACAATCAAATGTGACCCTGAAAAGGGTCCACACCGAGGAATGCAAGACATCACAAAATGTAAAAAAAATCAAAGGTTATAACCAATGGATTCCTTGTGATCAGTTCTACTGATGATGGAGCTTGTCGGCTGAACAAATGTAAAACATTAATAATAATAATAATAATAATAATAATAAATGGGTCTTTGCTCGTTGAATGCATGATAGAGAGTCACCCTAAGTGTTTCCTTAAATTGACAGTCTTGTGTAACGTTGCCATCACTGTAGTGCCACATTCTTCATTAAATTCCTCTAAGGGAGTTACTCGGTCATGAGATCTTGTGGGTATTACTGATGAAGAAATGTTTGACAATCTGTCATTACAAGGTGTTACTGTAGTCAAAATGATTGTGATTCGTCAGAATAATTAGCTTGTTCCAATGAATACTACCTATTCCCAAGCCTGGTAAGGATCCAACGAATCCTATTTGTTATCACCCTATTGCTTTGACAAATTGCATTTGTAAAACCATGGAACAAATGAATAATCATATCTTGAATCTCATAAATTGCTCACTAACGTGTAATGTGGATTCAGATCTAGACGTAGCATGGTTGATCTTCTTGTTATATTTGATTCGTTTTGTAGGGAAGCTTTTATCCATAATCAGCACTTTATCAGTGCCTTTTATTTGGAGAAAGCTTACAATACCACATGGACGTGTGGTATTTTAAGCGACCTACATGGCATGGGCCTTAGAGTTCGACTTCCCGTTTTTAGTTCTCAATTTTAAAATCTGTAAGACAATGATGAAGAAATTAGTGCAGCATCGAATGATTAACTTTCCCACTGCCGTCTTCTGGCATATCAACTCTTTGGATACTGAAGAAACATTATTTCCATGACATTCATCAGTCACTGTCAAACAACGTATGAACGAAAACACCATAACTGTGTTATGTCAAACATGATCAAGCAATATATACAATATAATGTTTATTTAACTACATACTATTATAAAGATATTAAATTATATTCAGGAGAACAACTTGGGATCTAAAACTTTTAAATATGGTGGTTCATAATAATTATTTTGAAATACATCTTGTTACGCAAATAGCTTTATGTATTGAGGGCAGAAATAACACCCTGCCTTTTAGATGAAGGATTATATATGAAATTTGTTGGGTTTGGATGTGTTTTACTGAGTATATAAAGAAAAACAATACTGAAAAGGAAATAAATTTAATATTAGTCAAAACGTGGGCCTTAAACAATTGAACAGGACAATACCAGATGCAAATTCAGTCGGGGAACCAAAAGACAAGGTCACCATACTTTTTCATTTTTATCACAGCATAAATCAAAATAGTACAGTTATTAGGCTATTATTTATTATTTCTATTCCATCAGAACTTTTATTACAATTTCTTCGTGATACTGCCTTTTATTCTAAATTAAAATATTACCTATATATGATATTTGTATTTTTTTACAGTTCTTTGTACTATTTTAATTTAAATGTTGATTTTGTATCATCAATTTAGGTTTGTATTTTAATAATAGTCGATTTATTTATCGTGCTGGGGTGTAGTTAACATCTATTATATCGATCTATCTATCTATTATTTATTATTCCATGTTAAAACTGATTTTATTGGAGGCAAATAGGCAGTAGTAAGCACTATTTGAATGTTATGTTGAAGATACTTGTATATACATATATGTTAATATGCTAACACCTCAAACATTAAAATGTGTCAGTTTAAAATATATATATTTTTTAGAAATCTGCCCGTCTGGTCATTTCTCTAATAACGGAGTTGTACCTTGTGATGCCTGTCCAATTGGTCAATACCAACCAAATTCTGGATCAAAGAACTGTATGTCATGTGACTATGGCACCACGACAACTACCACTGCTACAAATTCTTCCAACGCATGTCAGGGTAAGCATTTAAAGACACTAAACTTGAATTATACATACATCTGAAAACTAAATAAGTTATTATGGTAGAGGCTCTATCGCTATACATTGCAGAATGAAAGGAACATCAATGTATTGTGAATCCATTGTTTTAAAAGATACATCATATGTTATCGCTATATTGCAAATAAAGTATAATATAAAGACTTTTTAATCGCAATCAAATGCACTGTACATGTTTTGTTGTGAATAGTTTTCAACATATTGATTAATTGACTTTACAGAATTTGACATAAGATTTGAGGGTCTCGCACTGGTTTCATCTACCAGATCTATTCAAAACTATACTGATGACTTCACCATTGCAACGTGGTTTGCTACTGGTGCTGAAGCAAGTCTAGGAATCAAACAGTCTGATGGAAGTTTCCCTTTTAACCTTTCCATTGGGAAGACTCCAACTCTTAATTTGCTAGGGTAAGATTTGGAATACATGTAAACATAGTAAAATCAGAATTCATTACATTGAACACAGCTAATTATGATACAAGTGGGATTGTAATATTTGTTTTAATAAAATGATCACGTTGTGAGTAAAATATAGTGGTCAATCTAACCACAATGTATTTGTAGTGACTATTACTATTAAGGGTAATACTTGAAGACGCTTTACAAATTTAACAGCACAAGTCATAATGTAATTATATTACAGAAATGATATCATTGGATTCGAGTTACCTTCATCAAGCTGGGCGCATCTAGCCATCGTGTTTACACATACGGATAAATCTGTGACCGTGTATAACAATGGCGAAATTACTTTATCCAAAACTCTTTCATCTGTTTCTACACCAGCGGTTAGCTCTGGTTCACATCTGGAACTCCATGAACAAGCAGACAGTGGTACGTGAATAAGTAAAATAATTAGTTAATTACTAATTAATTAATTAGGCAGTTACACATAATATAATGGTATGTAGTTGTTAAATATCACAACATAATTATCCATATCAGTTTATAGGCAGAGAGTGGTATAAATATCAAATAATTTATTCATACCAGAGAATAAGTAGACAAGTGGTTTATAGTAGTTAAATATCAAATTTAATCGTTATCAGATTACAGATAGACAGTAGTATGTAGTAGTTACATTATCTGCGTGTGTGTGTGTGAGAGAGAGAGAGAGAGAGAGAGAGAGAGAGAGAGAGAGAGAGAGAGAGAGAGAGAGAGAGAGAGAGAGAGAACATTTGACATCCAATAGTCGATGATTAATAAATCAATGTGTTCTAGCGGTGTTGTTAAACAAAAGAAACCATTGATGGCGCAATGTATTTTCTTGTTTGGAATATTGGTTTATGTATATGCAGTGCGTTTCGAATCATCCTATAAGTTTACTCTAGTCTAAAATGGGGGGTCACAGTAATTCCGTACGTACGAAAAAAATATTGTTTCGAAATAAAAAGAAGTTAAGTTACAACCACACTGGATACAGAGACAAGAACATTTATTTAAAGTATAAATTTAGTCGTTAAAAAGCCTTTATTAGTCAGTCTTAACGTGCACATCTAGAGCACGCTGTTGTAGCGCACGCCTGTCATGGGCGAAGGTGTCGACTTACGCTGACTGTTTCGTCCAGGACAGGAAAGGGTTTGAAGTGGGTAGGAGAAGGGACCGCCCAGGCAGGCGAATGCAAGAGCACACCAGCGGCCCAACCAGGATTGGTAGCGCAGTTTTCATGTTGTAATATGACGCATGATTTGAAATATTTCAGTAAAGTAGAGGGGATATTTACACTATATCCATATTGATGTACTTAACTTTGTTTGACACCTAATAATAGATCTGTATTGCTGTACTGAGGTTTTGTTCAGTAACATTCATTCATTCGTTTATTTTGTGTCAAGAGTAATGACAATGGCATTTAGTAGTCAAATATCGAACTACAGAATGAATGAATATTTAACGACACCCCAGCACAAAAATACATATGGGCTATTGGATGTCAAATTAAGGTAAATGCATAAATGAATTTATAATCAACACCAATATTCAAATTCAATAATTAAATTAAAACCCAGTGTAAAGAAATGTGCAAAAAAATTACAACTATAACTGATTAAAATTTATAATAATATTATTTTATAAAAAGATTAATTCCCCATTACATAGGATGTTTGTGTAATTAAATGTGACATTGTGTATCTATGTTGACCTCACAATAACCATCAACACACTATCCACTAAAACCAAAATCACAGTCCTCAATTACGACAAAAACTTAAAATGTCCCTGCAGGTCAGTAGCCTTGACGTCGTCTCATGACTCGTTAAGCCTGTTCACCCAGCATAATTGACGTATTGGGTTCGCTGCAGCTGCTGAGAACTTCGATCACGTTCACCCCATTCATGGCCTGGGCATTACGTTCGCGTGTTTTTTTATTTAAAAAGTCAATACATACCAGTGCAGTCTGCGAATGTGCATTATTATTAGCGGGGATTTTGTCTGCAACGAACGTCTCTGTGGTTATCAAAAACAACATGAAGGTCAGTTTGACCTCTGCCAGAAATCCTATCACATACCATGACGCTACCTTCGCCAAATGTTGTCTCGCCTTTATTTGGGATCAATCGTGGCATGGTTAAAAGGAACATGTTAGACGTCATTTGTTGTTTTAAAAAGTCTTGAACGTTTGTGAGTATTCTGTTTAAAAACTAGGACTCGTATGTGCAGTAAAAAACAACATTTCTAACATGTGGAAATCGTGCTAGTGTTCTGAGTGTGAATCTGCGACGTCGTCAACAGCATTCTGACACATTACACGTGCAATATGTGTTGAAGTGAGGACAAAGAGCTCACGGTATGTAGAAATGTATTTATCTATGTTATTTCTCGTTCCAGCCAGTGTACTACGACTGGTATATCAAATTCCGTGCTGTGTACTATCTTGTCTTTGGGATTGTGCATATAAAAGATCCCTTGCTACTAACAATACAAAATATGTCAGAATTACCAAATGTTTGATATCCATTAGTTGATGATTATCAGCACATGTTAAACAACATGATTAAATGGCTTGGGACATTTGGTTATAAAGAGTATAGCTATGAGACAGGAAACCCCATCACGCAATGGGCTACTCTTTCCGAGTAGAAGCAAGATATCTTTTATATGCAGCATCCAACAGACCAGACAGTACAAACGACGGTCTTGGCTTGAATTTAAAATCTGAAGACATGTCCATTCCTCTTCTGTACTGGATTCCTAAACTCCATAAGAATTCATACAAAGAGAGATATATAGCGGGGTCTAGCAAATGCACCACCAAATCCTTGTTTCAAAAACTAACCATCATCCTGACCATCATCAAGGAAGGACTTTCAGTATAATGTCAAAAGGTATTTGAGACAAGTGGTATTAATCATATGTGGATTCTGAAGAACTCAAAAGATTTACTTGAAATCATCCAGTCTCAGTCCAGATCAACATTCACCAGTGTTAAAACATTTGATTTTTCAACCCTGTACATAACAATCCCCCACGACAAGCTTAAGGAAAAACTACATTCTTTAATCAATGGGGCATTTGTTACTAAAACTGGTGAACGAAGATATGAATATATAACTATCTTCAATGGATCTGGACAATTTGTGAAGACTGCAAAAGAATCGAGACAGAAGTACACAGAGACCGACATATGTGCAATGCTGGACTTCCTAATTGACAAAATATATGTTCGATTTGGGGATAGAACATACAGACAGGAAGTGGGTATCCCCATGGGCACTAATTGTGCTCCATTACTCGCCGATTTGTTTCTCTATGCATATGAAGTCAAAACAAAGGAATCTTGCTAAAATGTTTGATTTTACATTTTGCTATATTGATAATCTTATATCATTCAATAATAACAAGATCACAGATTACCTTTCATTGATTTACCCACCACAGTTGGAAATAAAATAAACTACAGATAGTGAAAAATCTGTTTCATACCTTGATCTATACATAGAGATTCAGAACGGTGACGTACTTCACACTAAGCTGTATGATAAAAGGGATGATTTCAGCTTTCCAATTGTCAATTTCCTATTCAATATTCCTTCTGCTCCAGCTTTTGGTGTTTATATTTCACAACTTCTCAGATACCTCAGGGCATGCACATCATATGCCGATTTTAAAGACCAACATACCATTCTGGTACAGAAGTTGTTTCATCCAAGGACTCCTGAAGGCTTTCAAAAAGTTCTATGGTCGACACTGTGAGGCCATCTCACGATATGACGCATCACTGACAAAAATGATGTCTGATGCAATACCCTATGTTGACCTTGTACGTACATTTTCATCCTTTTGGTGAAAATGGTGTACACGTTTACCTTATTGTGGACTTTACATTTTCATGGTGATTCATGAGTGCATGCCATCACAGTCCTATGTATTCCACTGGTATCTGTGCGGGTGTGTATTTGCGGAATGGGAGGTGCAGGAAGGATGAAATGTACACTGCCGTATCTCCTTTGAAGGTGCAGGAAGGATGAAATGTACACTGCCGTATCTCCTTGGGAAGTGCAGGAAGGATGAAGTGTACGTCCCCCTGTTAGCAATTCCCCCATAGTGGATTATGGAAACTATCACGACCTTGTATAGAACATCCTCTGGACTCTGCCTTGTGCAGGGAAACGATTTGGACTGTGCCATGGTTTTGTCGTTTAGATTTGTTATACCAGTTTTGGAGAACCTTCTGGAATGAGTAATAGCCCAATAGGCCCACTGGTGGAATTCGATCCTAAACCGATCGTAAATTAAGTGAGTGCTTTACCACTGGGATAACGTACATTCCGCTCCCAATACACCGAGTGTACTATATTGTTTTCAGTTCTGGCGATGAGGTCCCTGTTCTTTCTTCCAAATGCCTTGTCTGCTGATGATGTTCGGATTTTGGCTAGTTCCTGTAGAAGTAAACCGAGTGACTTTGTCATCTCTCTCACTGACCTCTCAGGTGGTGATTCACAACAGTCCGTCCGGGTCATGATGCCATCTACTTGTGATGGTAAATATTGCATTAGTCTTATGTGGAGATACGAGTTTCTATTAATTCAGAGTAGCAGGATGTTACTTATACATGCATTTAACGTTATCCATGTGGTTATTTTTGTTAACTATTGTTTTGTTAAAAAAAACACACACAAATAGTACATATAGTTATTATCATACACCATACGTTTGCTAGTGGGATGGTTGATTATAAGTCTTTGAAATTATTGGACTTTTTTGTTTTTGCCAGTAATGAAAGTGCTTTTCTTTAATCCCAGTTTGTGTACTAGGTTCATATAGATGCTACTATGGGAGACCAGTATTTCTAATTGTTTAACTTTACAGCTGTAGACGAATGTCAGTTGAACTCCCCATGTAACGGACACGCCTGTATAAACCTGCCAGGTAGCTACAGGTGTGAATGTCAAGACGGATATTCTGGGTCAGACTGTTCACTTCCTCCAGATTATTGTGCTGACAACAAATGTGAACAGGGAAAGTGTGAAAACAGAACGAAGGACTATGTTTGTAACTGCTATGATGGATTTAAAGGCCATTTTTGTGAAGTGCAGATAGGTAATATATCTATTTATCATTACAAACGTACTCACACACACACACATACACACAAACACGCGTGCGCTCGCACGCACGCATGTAAACAGATTTGCACATAAAATACACACACGAATGTACATACATGCACACACATACAGGAAATACACCCATACGCAAACATATTCGCACGCACACGTGCATAATCACTCACAAAACCACATACTCGCAGACACTCCCGCATTCCAACTTAGAGCAAACATTATGATTGCAAAACACGACACTTAAAATAAATACTTAAACAATGTATTTATATCGTTTATGGCTAAAGACCTAAACATATCAGGTTGGTGGGGGGTCATAAGTAAAAGCAATAACTTAGCAATAACAATGATCGCATTTCTTAAATGTACACCAAATAGTATCCTCATATCACTCCCACCAAATGGTAGTTACCCAAAGATAATAATAACATGGTACCTAACATTTTTCAAATTAATTTGTGTAAATGAATTGGCCACATATTTAAGTGGTTGCATTATAATGTGGGGATCATTAACCCAACTGATGACACGTTCAAAACTGCTTGCGTTTCGCATTGCTGCCATCATATTAACGACAGCCATGTATCTGGCAATGTTTGATACATTGACTTGAGCTCAACTTGAAACTTATTGCAGCGCGTACCACGGACATGTTTCTTCAAAATGGTAAACATGGGGCATGTCTGGGCAAAAGGTGTGTACAACAACTCATCAAATCCACATGGTCTTGCTGGCACTGGGTTGGACATTGAATTTCTTTGGTGCTGGTGTACTGACGTGTTTCTATCGTTTATTAGACTCAAGATTCATAGTTATTGATCCATATTTCCATAGGGTCTGTAGGCATAGAAGTGACAGCGACGAGTGAGGTATTTAAGGACAGACTAATTTTAACAGGGATGGTAGATATAGAGTCGAAGGGGTGGAAGAAGTCTTTGGTGGGGTAAGGGAGCATATTAGAAGCAGCTCTGTCGTAGGCAATATTATTGACGTTGTAATAACTGCAGACTGTAGACGTTCGTAAACAGAAGGTTGTACATCCCATTCGAGACTGCCTAAGGTTTGTCCTGGAGGTGGGGGCAGAAACTGGACGGTGCTGTAGTTTCAAAGATAGTCAGTTCTGCCGACTGTATACATCAGTGTGTGCACCTGTCATCAGGCCTACACCAGTGAGTATTTCCCCAATATCCTCGTTGCCTGTACATAGAGGTAGAGTGATGTTGAGTGGAGACCAGAGTAGATACATATGCTCAAGCCATGTTTTGCATGGGCTGACCTGAATTGTCGCATTGGAATTTTTATATGAGATTATGGCAATGGAAACAGATGAGATGGGATCACTTGAGTAACTAACCTATGGTCAATGTTTTAGATTCTACGAGTATGGGCTTATCGTTAAACCTCAGACATTTAAGCTGTCTTAGAGGAAGGTAGTGTTCCTTGGTAGTGTAATATTGCAGCACTAGTGTAGACAGGATATAAATAGGACAGGACATATAGCTCGTGTAAAAGGAAGGTCTAGTTTTCATCATTTTTACAAAGGATATAACCCATTATTTGTCTATGTTGTTTTATATTTTAGATAAATTTTCACCACATCATGTTATTTTCATGTTCTGTAACCCCCCAAAAACATATGGTTTGACACCAATGGCTTGCATAACTACTGATTTATGAATATTTGATGCTGGAATATATGCCATCT
>JAECMU010112838.1:0-10212 GCA_016106625.1 Dracogyra subfuscus
ACTGATTAGCACAATCAACAATGCAAACAGTCACCGTGTTTTTAACGTGTTGCTGCAATCAAGAATGTAAGAGATTTGTTATATATTTCGCTATCTTGGTACTTATATGTTACAAAAAATAAATTAACTGGACATCGTTTCTATAAATAGAAATCGGCTACTGCTTCCGGATAAGTTTGCTGTGACAAATGACGTTTGAAAGCAGATGTACTTTGTCATTTTGTAGACCACAGAGACATCCGACTTGGTTAGTTTTAATATATAATTACTAATAAGATACATATCCGTTTAATACACTACATGTTTCTATAATTAACGATAATCAGATAATTACAATAGATGGGAACATGAGTGATGAACATGAAACTCCAACACGCAATCTCTTGAATTGTTTATAACTTTATTCGAGTCTGCAACTTTACGTTAATTGTAAGGTTGAGTTCAGGTGGAAGACACATGTAACTAAAGCAAAATAGGGGGGTCGGCTTATATACAAGGTCTATAATTTTAAAACCGATTTGGAGGGTGAAACTAGGGGGTCGGCTAATGTATGGAGTCGGCTAATACACAGCGATATATGGTATATCAAAGGCCGTGGTATGTACTTCCCTGTCTGTGAGATGGTGCATAAAAAAGATCCCTTGCTGCTAATTGAAAAGAATAGCCTATGAAGTGGCAACAGCGGGTTTCCTCTCTCAATATCTGTGTGGTCCTTAACCATATGTCTGACGCCATATAGCCATAAATAAAAATGTGCTGAGTGCGTTGTTATACAAAACATTTCCTTCCTCCTAACACAGTCTGAGACGCTAATGTCATGACAACGCCATACTAATGATATCCGTGTGACGTCATTAGAGATTGAGTCTGGACTCTGTACAAGTTTTAATAAGCACACGCCCAGGAGTAATTCTATGTAGCATGTTGTTCCTATCTAATGCTAGAAGTGAAGTGTGTGTGTGTACTAAGATGTTATTTGGCTGTAGTGTTCAATTTTGTTTTCATAAATAAAGCTCAGATAATTATGTTGTGGTGTTTAGTACTCTCTACATTTTGTTGTCTCTCTGGTAGTTAAACTGTAGTGTAGGGGAATCTTAAAGGTCAAAGTTGCAGTAATGTCAGTTCCAGCCAAAAATATTTAATAATTTTTTCTTTGAAACAAAGTTTATTTATACCTTCAGATACATGTAAGTGCTTATACAAAAATTGCAACTATACGTGGCACAAAAAATAAAGGAACCCCAGATTTACTACTGGAAGTTAAATTTATTTGAGAGGCAAACAAAGAATCACTACGTAATGTTCTCAGTATCTTGTGTGTCCACCACGTGCAGCAACACATGCACGACATCTAGACAGCATGCTGGCTATCAAGGAGACGGATTGTCGCCCTTTGAATGCGCCGCCATTCCTCCTGAAGTGCAACACTAAGATCGTCAAGATTGACTGGTTGAGGCTGTCTAGCACGAACAGATCGGCCTAAAACATCCCACAAATGTTCAATAGGGGACATGTCAGGAGATTTGGCTGGCCAGGGAAGTGAAGCGATGCCTTGCTGTGTGAGGAAGTCAGTAGCAACACGTGCTCTGTATGGACGTGCATTGTCATCTTGGAAGACAAAGTTCTGTCCAATCCTGTTTGCCATAGGAGCAACTACAGGTCATAAGATCTCGTTAACGTATCGCTGCCCTGTCATGTTACCACAAATGACAATCAGATCAGTCCTCCTGTCGTAGGTGATGCCACCCAGACCATGACACTACCACCTCCGTAAGAATCGTGTTCCATGATGGTTGCTCTGGTATAACGCTTACCACGCCGCCGACAAACACATTTACGTCCATCTGTGAACCTCAAACAAAACCTGGATTCGTCGGAAAACATGACATGATGCCAGTGATGCAAATCTTGTGTCTGGTGGTGTTGAGCCCATCGGTAACGTTGACGTCGGTGATTCAAAGTCATGATCACGCCTTTCAATGGACGTCTTGCCTTCAGTCCAGCAGCACGAAGTCTGTTCCTCACTGTAGAGTTGGACAGTCGTATTCCCGTGGCAGTACGGAACTCCCTCTTAATCTCCGGTGCAGTGACGAACCTGTTCCTGAGAGCAACAGTCCGTATCAGCCGATCTTGTCTGACGGTTGTCTTTTTGGGTCGTCCCCTTCCTTTTCTCATTGTAACGTTACCAGTCTGGCAGTATAACGTTACAAACCGGAAAATCACGCTTTTTGATTTTCGAAAGAATCGAGCCACCTGATTCTGGGGCTGCCCCGCCTGCACCATCCCAATTGCTTGCCATTTTTGTTCCTCTGTCAGGTATTGTCGTGGAGGCATTTTTGCTGAACCATGAAGGGTAAGGAACGCTGCATCTGTGTGGGACAACACTTATGGCCAATGGACCTGGGTTCGTATTGGCTGGGTCAAGTGTAACATGGTCCTTTCAGATGCAAAATATACAGATATAGGTGTTCCTTTAATTTTTGTGCCACGTATAGATAATTCCATTAACTATTGACATCATCATTTTATGCATTCATGTTCAACACTGAATTTACCCAGAAGTCTTTGTGGTCAATTGACAAAAGAAACAAAGATGGTGGCCATGCTATATTTAGCTACACGTTATGCAGGAAACCATTCTTGTCGTTAAGTGCAAGATTTAAAAAAAGTATTGTCTAGAGTTAATTATGGAAAGATTTTGTGTGCGACCGATTAATTTGTAGTTACTTATTACAAATAAATGTGACAATAATGAAATATTGTAGTTTCATCTTTGACTATAGCCCTTAACGTAAAGAAAAATGAAGAAGAAAAGATAACAAAATAAGAAAAAATAAAACTATTTACAAACTACATGTATATATGCTGCAGAAACGGATCTTATTACTCTGATCTCACACCATTATAAGACAATTTAAGTCGTAAGTTTTTTTGTACAACAGCTCATGCATAAGAACCGTTAATAACATAATAACATATGAGTTGTCTCCCTTTAACTGTTAATTAAGTGTCAACTGCCTCTTATAAGCAATGAATTTGGAACCTGTAAGAATTATTTACAGATGCCGTCTTTCCAATGAAAAGAAAGCTTATAGAATTTTGTACTTTTATGATGCAGATTCAAATCATAGACATATTTTATCTCTGGTGTTATTTTTGAATAAGGGAGGTAATGTAATCAAGGGAGGCAATTTGTTTATAACTTGTTTTAGGTTCATTCCAAATGTTCAATAATGTTATCGGTGATTGTTTATTGTGGTATTCAGCACACTATCTGTGTCAAGTACGTCACATATTCATAATGTTATGTGTTTAATTTGTTTTAGAACATTTAACATTTCCAATCAAATATCGCCACAATGGTAAATACAAGATTGGTGAGTAACAAATGACAAAAATGAATGGCAAACCTATTTTATCGGAATGATAATTTATTGAATGATAAATCTGTTCTATTGGAATGATAAATTGAATGATAAATCTATTCTATTGGAATGTTAAATTGAATGATAAATCTATTCTATTGGAATGTTAAATTGAATGATAAATCTATTCTTTTGGAATGGTAAATTGGATGATAAATCTATTCTATTGGAATGGTAAATTGAATGATAAATCATTTCTGCTGGGATGATAATAAAACAGAATGACCTGTTGCACAATAATGTATTTTTCGTGTTGCAGTGATTAAATATGCATGGTTAGCATCTTTCTGAACCTTACACTTTGAAACACTATTTTCTATAAAGATGATTCCGATTTGCTTTTCTTATTACTGATAAAACAGTGTCAAAAAGCAACTTTAAAAAAACCAAACCCAAATATCTATTTGTTTTCACTTAATATGTTTTTAACCGAGTAAAAGAAATTTGTATTCATAACACGTACCATAAATACATTTTCCATTCAACTACCCCTTGGTGTCTGGTATATGTCATAATTTAGGCTCCTAATTTAGAAGCGGGCAGCATGGCCCAGTGGTAGAGTGCCCGCCTGATGCGCAGTCGGTCTAGGATCGATCCCCGTCAGCTGACCACTGGGGTTTTTTCTCGACATAACCATATGTCTGACGCCGATATAACCGTAATTAAAATGTGTTGAGTGCGTCGTTAAAAACAAACCCAAACCCTAATTTAGAAGTGGCAACAGCAGGTTTTCTCTCTCAGTACCTGTGTGGTCCTTAACCATACAAGGGCAGCACAATGTAAAGAAAATAGTAGTAGGGTTCGTGGTTACCACACTCACCTTTCAAATTACTTGTAAGGACATTTTCACAGATACAACAGATATAACCCACACACACACACAAAAGTGGTACGGCCATTTGTACCTCTTTGAAAAGTGGTATGGTATACGCCACCTGTCCAATACCATCTAACCGTAAAAAGAAATATGTTGGAGTGCATCATTTAATAAAACTTTTCCTTCCTAATTTAGAAAGTGAAAATTAAAACAGCCGTCACATACATTACTATGTCAACTTGGCAGCAACTAGTCATATCTTGCACTCACCCCACATACAGGTTAGTACATACATGTACAAGAATGTATGCTTTTCAAATTGCAGGACACTGATAAAATTGGGAAATGTTTCATTTAGCACCTGAAACCAAGACAATTCAGCACTATGCTTGGACTGAAATGTTAACTGTCACAATGCCTACATATACACGTCATGTTTTCAAGTTTCATTAACTTTTTACAAATTTTATATCTAAATTTTAAGTACATTTTTTACCCTATCACTTTTAATGAAGAATCATGAATACAAATTGTGCCACAGACCATTTACACTAGTTGCATTATACATAAGTGCTGCATAATTAATATATCACATATAATGTATTTATATTAATAATATATGACATCTGTTGTGATGAAAATCATCAGTATTTACCATTTTCTTTTCACATTACCTGTCCTCACAAGTGCACCCCCTCCCCCACCCTCCCACCACGTGAGTGGCCTGGTCTGAACATCCCAACAGCCAATGGGATGGCCTAAAATTCTTCACTATATGCTCCCTGTAGTTCTAGTCATGTGACTTTAAGTCAATTTTAAGTCAATACTCTTACTTTAAAAAAAAATCCTTAATGTTTTTTTGTTTGTTCTTTTCTAAATAAAAACCAGTTCTAATATTCTGCATTGCAATTTTGAAAACTGAGACTTAAAGGTCCTACTTGAGCAGTGGAATGAGTAGATGAGCATGGCATTTTGTTGTTAGCAGTGTGCATGGTTCCTCCTGTTCTCTTGAGCATCTCATACTGTCTTGTATTGTTAAAGGGACATTCCTCAGTCTGTTTTAAGATGTTATCGACTAACAAGAGACTTTTCACAATTGTAATTACATAACAAATATATTTTTCTGCATAAAATATTAGTGGCTGTATGTTAAACATGTTTCTGATCATTCTAATATTTTTGTACTAGGTTAAATTTAATTTAATTTCCTAAAATATATATTTTTGTATGTATTTGAAGACCAAATCCAGTTTGGGCTTCATACAAATATTAAGATGAGAGAAACACATTGAATATACAGACAGTGATATTCTCAGGAAGAAAATATATTTAATATGTACAGTAAGTTAAATCATAAAAATATTTTATTAGTCAGAAACATCTTACAATGTAGCAAACTCTGGAATGTCCCTTTAATGTGCATAAAATTAAAAAACAAAACAAAACAACCCAAGGCCATTTTTAGGAGTCATACAAAGTTATTAACTTTTTCTCAAGCATATTATAAACCCAACAGTATAGTGAGAAATGGGTTAATGCCAATATAGGTTTCTAAAAGAAACAATGTTGATAAAAGTGTTCCTCACAGAAGTAACAATGTTTATGTATGCTTTTCAGAAAGATAACATGGTTACATGTACCAAATTAGTTTGTTTTATACACTCATGAAACTTTTGATTGTGAATGGCTCTTTAATTATTTACTGTTTATTGTAATCCAACCAAAGTATAGGAAATTATACACATATAATAATGTAATAATGACCCCAAATCAGTGCCTTTTTTTTGGTCTTTAGCCATAATTGTCAAATCCTCTTTTTTGATTTTCAATGTAATATTTAAAACATAAATTAAAGACCCTGATCAGTTGGTTGACTGGGACTAGTAATATGTTTTCTTGGGTTGCAGTAAGTTATATGTATTGTTGTTTAAGGAAGGGCTTCTTGTTGTGAGTGTTAACCTATTACTAGCTACAGAAACAATTTATATGTAATATACATGAATAGTGGCTTGACATTGAGTAGATAAATTTCAAATAAAGAATGTATTAACAAACAAAAAATATAAAATATTAAATACAAATATTACTGATTAACATTTTTATCTCCATCCAAGAAATTGCCAAGCTGCCAAGGAAAGGTAAGTTCATTCCTGAAAATATTTATTATGTGTATACCCTGTATTTCTATTTGGTGTAGAAAATATTGTTTTATTTGTTATTGTTTTTTGGGGATGTTTTTGGGGGTTTTTTATCACCTCAGCTGACTATTGTGAATTGATGTTTTGGGGGGGTTTATGATTAAGATACCAGTAGTTACAATGGCCCTGTTTTTGCTTTAAACTTAACTTGTCACACTGGTTTTCCATTGGTTGTGCAGTTATTGTATTTGCTTATAGAATATTAATTAAAAAGAAGCTTCCGTTTCATATAAAGTTTATGATTTTAAAAGTGATACAATATTCAGGTATATGTATTTTTGGTTTCCATCTGATAAATCTACACCTGCTCCGTAAAATCTGTAATTCATGGAAGCATAAAATTTTGCTGAATTCACATACACATGTACCTATATAACTGTAAATTGCTTAAGTGTCATTCACTTCCTGATTTGCTAGCTTGCAACTGATCTCTTTTCTTCCTGAAGCATCCATCTTGTCCTCGGCAACCAAGTCTTTTCTTTTGGTTGTGTTAACAAACAGCAACTTAATTTACTGGGCATCAGCTGAGCTGTGTATTTGTTCTAAGTTTTGGTGCTTTTGGTAGTTCAATGTACTGTATTGTTGTTTACCTTGTTTTATCTAGTTTAAAACTACAAAATACACAGTTTAAGCTTTTAAATTTTGTTAGTAATATATATATATATTTTTTTATCCTGACAAAGGGCACATACATGTACATTAATTTTATAGTATTATAACTTATCTCTCGGTGGAGGTTGATTTTTCTGTTACATTTGAAGCTGATGTAGGGACTAGGTGTTTTCTTAATACGAGAATACAATTATAACCCAGTCAGAATCCATAACAGTTCAACTGCCCGTGGTCCACAGCTCGGGGACGTAGCTTTACTTGAGGGAGGAGTATGTACATGTAGTAGTGTTAGTATAAAGTGCTTCTACTGGCAGTAGCTAGTGGGAATTTCCCTATTAACTTAATTGGTCGAGTGCTGGACTCTTGGAGGTTGATTTTTCTGATACAATAGTAAGACAAAAAGGTCTTGATTTTCATTTGGGGGCCAGACATATACATGTAGTTCAGTGTAAAGTGCTCGCCACAGATCGACCCCACATCCAATTGCTCCATTACAGGTATTTTAAAGGCTGTGGGATGGTGCATATAAAATATTTCTATAGCTACTAATGGGGTTTTCTTTGACGACTACATGTATGTGTCAGAATTACCAAATGTTTGACTTCCAATAGCTGATGATTAATAAATTAGTGTGCGCTAGTGGTGGTGTTAAACAAAACAAATTTCTTTTTTTTAAATTTGGATTTGTTGCTAATGGGCAGGCTTTTATACTACTATGAACTTATTTATATATTTTGGTTAAATTTTTTCATTTTCTGGAAGGATCTTACATTTTGTGTTAAAAAAACAAATATTTCTGTTTTGGGGTAATGTCAGTCATATAGACTGGTACAAAAATTGTATATTAAAATTAATTACTAGTTGTTGCTTGATTATTATACACAGCTGCACACACATGCACACACACACACAAACACTAACACATACACACTAACACAGACACACACATAGACACACACACAGACACTTAACACAGACACACATATAGACACACACACACACACACACACACACACACACACACACACAAACATACACACACACAGACATACACAGACATACATACAGAGACACGCACACACACACACACACACACACATGAACACACATACAGACATACACAAGTGTATTTTATTTGTGGTATATTTATTATCGAATCTGAAACCTAAGTATTGTGGTTTGCTAATCCTATGTGTACATGTACAGTACATTTAATTTCAAACTCTCCGGTGTGTTTGGTGTTTTTGTTTTTTGTCTTTGTTTATTGGGTTTTTTGTGGGCGTTTTATTTTTATTCTTTTTTGGGAGAGGGGGTGCTGGGTGGCATATACATGTATACTTCCATGTAAATTCATTTGTTCCTTATTAGTTTTTGTCTTTCTTTGAACACAAATATGTGGTTAATAAACTGAAAAAGATAACACTACTTATATAAAAAACAAAAACCTCTGAATTATGTCATTACAAAAGATAGATTATGATAACGATGCTAGAAAATAATGTATGTGAATTCCTAATGATTATAATAATTATTACTAATTGACAATTTGTAATTGTTTGTAATTTTAAAAATTGTTGTTATCTCTTTTCAATACATTAATTTTTATTACTATAACAATCTAGACAGTACAGTTGTTTAGAATTTGCCATAACTTTTCACATGTTTTATTTAAAGTAATAAATAAATAAATGTACATGTATTTGTAAACAACATGTACTGTAAAATGCATGTACTTTAATGTGTACATTTTGTGGTGACAGCTTGAGGTTTATTGTATGATTTAGAATGGAATACGAGAAGATGTAATTTTAGTCCACCTTCATTTCACATGCCATTATCCTAAACTGACTTTATTTACAAAGAAAAATATTAATTTAAAAAAATCATTTGTTTTTATGGGATAAAATTACTGGCCAAATTTATTTAAAAAAAAATTAAAACAAATTGGAGGTGGGGATGAAAGAGAAGATGAGACCAGGGAATTATGCCATTATTTTGAAGTTCAGAATTTTTTATTATTTTTTGTTAGACTGACTTCATTTACAGAGCGATTTGTTTGTTTGTTTGTTTAACGACGCACTCAACACATTATAATGACGGTTATATCGGCGTCGGACATATTGTTATGTCGAGGAAAATCCCCAGTGGTTAGCTGACGGGGTCATTTACAGAGCGATCCCCGTCAGCTAACCACTGGGTTTTTTTCTCGACATAACCATATGTCCGACGCCGATATAACCGTACTTATAATGTGTTGAGTGCGTCGTTAAACAAAACAAAAACAAACAAACATCATTTACAGAGAAAAAAATAAAATCTGTTTGTTTTTTATGTGATTAAAATTACTGTTCGAATTAGTATTTGTGGGGGAGGGGGATGAAGGGTAGGTGAGTTTAGAATTAATTTTTAATATTTTTTAGACTTGACTTCGCTGACATGGATCGGGATGGGGAGTCTTGTTTTTACCTGATTAAAACTAATTAAGTGAGGTGGGGTTTTTTTGGGGGGAGGATGAAAAGGTAGATGAGTTCAGAATTTAATTTTTAATATTTTTAGACTGACTTTATTTACATGGGGGTGGGTGGGTGTTGTTTTTACGTGATTAAAATTAATTAAGTGGGTTTTTTTGTGGGCGAGGGGGGATGAAAGGGTAGATGAGACCAGGCATTGTTATTCCCGGGTATAAATCAATGCACCAAAGGGACTGTCTTTCAAAACTGATTATTGTAACTTTTGAATTTTTATTTTGATGTTGATCATCACATAATGTTTTCACATTTATCTCAATTGCTGAGAGGTCGTTTAAACGTTCTGATGTAACATTTAGTTGCAGGCTTCAACGCCAACTTGACCAATGCGACCGGCCAGAGCTACAGCAACAGCAACAACATCAACAGCAACAGCAGCAGCACTCAGTCAACCAATGTCAACAACCATGAAGGTCACGGTCACGGTCAAGGTCAGAGTGCCGAGACGATCACGACTAGAATGAACCCGCCTCTACCACCCCGCAGCAAGAAACCTCCCCCGCCTCCTCCCCCAACTGGCGTGGGTTCCGGTGGTTCCAGCCACGTTCGGAACCGGTCTGAGCCTGACGTCTCGTACCTCATCCACAAGAGAACGGCATCGGAACCCCCACCTCGACCTGGTATCCCCCCGG
>JAECMU010112862.1:0-10653 GCA_016106625.1 Dracogyra subfuscus
TTACTTTTTTTTGTAATTTTTATTTTTTTAGGTGATTCAATTTATAATTAATTGTACATGGTTGGTGCCAAATATAGGTCACGTGTCATGTTTCCTTTAATATTTCTTTAATATGTAGCAGTAATATAGCAATAAAGTAACTAACAGGGCTCAAATTTAACAGCTGCTAAGTACAAAAGTACAATAGTGCCCTGTTGTGATAAACCGTCTGACAGCTAAGTTGGTTATACTATATATTGCATCTTGCAAATTGGTCATCATATTCAAACATGACTGCTCAAAGTTGTTTTAGTTATGAAAACATGAAACGGTTCACTTCTTTTTATTTTGAATGGGTATTGTATTATATTAAGACATTCGTTGAAGTTTGCTTTGTTGCCCTGCCTTTTGATCATAATGCCCTAAAACAATCTTTATCAGTCTAGACCAAATGGCCTTGCCCTCCAATATACCAAATTTTAGGCCTCAACAAAAGGTAGCAAATTTTTTTTACTGATATGAGAAAACATTACATGTCCAACTTGCGTATTTCATATTTATAAACTGTCCATGGAAAAACCATTTTTAAAATCCCACAAATTAAATTGAGAACTCAATATACTGGTGTTCTGCATACAAATATTAAAATTAAACTTTATAAATGTTGTTCATCAAGGCACTTTTAGCATTATGTTTACTCTATTTCCATAGAATTATTTAGCGGGCAGCATAGCCCAGTGGTACAGTGCCCGCCTGATGCGAGGTCGGTCTAGGATCGATCCCCGTCAGCTAACCACTTGGTTTTTTCTCGACATAACCAATGGCCGACACCAATATAACCGTAATCGTAATGTGTTGAGTGCGTCGTTAAACAAACAATCAAAACAATTTTTTTTTTAAATCCATAGAATTAGGTTTTCATGCCGCCCTTCGTTCACTTCTGCTGTACCGAAATGTCAAGGATAAAAATGACCTACGGTATAAAAAAATTTAAACGGCAAATATAACATTACTGTTAACTTTTTAATCAAGGTAAAATAAACAGAACTTACAGAATAGCAATAAATCATGATCCAGAATTCATAAAATTACCTAATTTAAGTATACTTAAAGGCATATTGTCAATAATTCAAACATTAACATTGCTGAGAGGGTTGATATGGATTTTACTCCATTATGGTGTAGTTAAAGAGATGCAATAGCTAGATTTGTTCTGTAAACATTAATCTCATTTTTATTTATTATTAATTTTTACAAAAATAAGGTCCTTAAATCTGTGACAATATGCCTTTAAACTGCAAGTATAATATTAAACTAGTTATCATACTTATGATAACTTATTGAATACAGAGCTTGAATTCAGAAAACATTTTCCACCATTATTTTCACCCATGCTAATAAAACATCAAAGCTCCCAAAGATTCAAAAAGCATATCCAAAATGATTCTTTCAAGCAGTTCTGACCATCTGGTGCACAAAGTCTAAGTTTTGTTCTGTTGTCTTCTATATGATAAATGACACATCTATATTCTTTTAAACCCAGTGCATCCATTGGTGGGATCGACCTATTCAATGAGGACTTGTATTGGGATTTGAACCCAGTAACTAGCAGTCTAAAACAGGGTAATTTAGTGGCAGTGGTGGTTGAGTGATCTGTGATTTGAAAATAAACACCAAGTCCATCTACACATTAGAAGTGTAGTTCCTGGAATCAAACTGTTATATATATAGATTTCTCAGTCATTAAAACAAAGCCAGCATCAATGGAAAGAAAGAAATGTTTTATTTAACAATGCACTCAACACATTTTATTTAGGGTTATATGGCATCAGAGATATGGTTACGGACCACACAGGTACTGAGCGAGAAAACCTGCTGTCCCTACCTGCTGTCACCACTTCATCGGCTATTCTTTTCGATTAGCAGCAAGGGATATTTTACATGCACAATCCCACAGACAGGAAAGTACATACCACAGCCTTTGTTACACCAGTTGTGAAGCACTGGCTGGAATGAGTAAACGTCCAATGGGTCCACTGATGGGGGTGAGCAGCATTGGATTCAATCAAATTTGTGGCTTTAGATATATGGACTTTGCTGCAAAATGTTTATAATAATCAAGAATTATTAAAATAAAATTGAAATAGCAAATTTAAAGACTTTTTTGGACAAGTTATTCAGCTAAGACAAACTAAATTGAGCCACACATTTTTCAAAATAATTCAACTGTTTTAAAATATAGCTTTAGGGTTTTTTCTTACTTTTAGACAATAAAATTACAATAATTTTCAGCCCTTGAAATTAGGACAAATTTGCTATGGCAGTCAAGTGCTGTCACAAATCAATTTTGCAACGGCACTATGGCGGCAATTTTAAAGAAAAGATTACTGCTGTCACAATTATTCATATATGATCCACTGCTGTAATAATACGCTAAAATATAACATCTCAACTTTACTTTCGTAAGCTTCTATACTGAAATAAACCAATTTACATTTATTGAGGAAACTGAGTTATACACAATAATATATTTATGCTTTTTTTTCTGGGATCTGTAATTGAACCGACTTCAGAGAGAAATGCCTACAGACTTTTCACCACTCAGATTTTTTGACGGCAATGAAATGCTGTTGCAAATCAAGTTTGCGATAGCTTTTGCGATGGCATTGCCAATTGCTGCCGCGAATATCAAGGGCTGAAATTTACAGGGCTTCTAGAATTTTATAAAAATCCACTAGCCATGGGATCAGTGATTTTTAAAATGTACTAGCCATGATTAAATATTCACTAGCCCTACTTTAAATAAATATAATTTTACTAATAGTAATATCAGATATGTCACCTAAAGGGGGAGATTCAGCTTTAAAATATTTAGATTGGACTGGAAAGGGGGGCAGGATATTCATATGTACAAAATATGTAAATGCATTTTTTACCCACTATCCATCGGGCTAGTTATAGTTATTATTTACTAGCCCAACACTGAATATCACTAGCTATGGCAGTGGGGCTACCACAATCTAGAAGCCCTGTTTTAGCTGTGAGTCATTTGGTAAGGCAGACGGTGCAACTTTAGACCATGTCTGTCAGAAAATAATGTGTGGCATAAACCAAACCAATACTGTGTGTAGTAAACTGGTGTGCGCAATCACCTGTAAGATATTACCAGACGGTAGATCTCATCGCATGTGTAGTAAAACTGGTGTGCGCAATCACCTGTAAGATATTACCAGACGGTAGATCTCATCACACATCAACATCCACTCTTCTGCTGTATTGGGCCTCAAGATGATCATAGTGCTGGGCTGACAATTCAATTTCACAAACTCAATTTCGCTAACATCCCAAAACAAATCTTCATTTCATTTTTAAATAATTCTCTTAATGGTGTATTCCGACTCTATTAATTTAACTCCAATATATTTCCAAATAAACAAAGCATAACAAAGTGTGTAAAAAAAAGAAATATTCAAAATTTTTTACAATTAAAATAAACTGTTGAAAAATAACTTCAACATAAGAATGTTTTCTTTACATCCCCCCTAGTTTTTGTGTTCAATATAGGGTTCGAAATAGTGGCCATTTTTAATACCAAGCATGTGATATAGAAATTAGTTTGTTTTGTTTAACGACATCACAAGAGCACATTAATATATTAATCAACGGCTACTGAATATCAAAACGTTGTTAACTTATACATAGTCTTAGGAAACCCATTACAATTTTTCAATTAGTTGCAAGGGATCCCAGACAGGATAGCACATAACACAGCCTTTGATCTGCCAGTCGTGTTACACTGGTTGGAACAAGAAATAAGTCAAATGGGTCAGCGACAGGGATCGATCATAGACTGACAGCCACTACATCGCGCCCCTGTGAAATTACAAACAAAAATCGCAGGTCATTTTTCATTTAGCTTGTGATTCCGTTATTTTATAATGATCTAAAATATATGTCAGATGTCCTAATTTTCGACACACATTGTGACTCTGTCCCAAACCCTCAACTCACCCTGTGCTGTTTTATTTCTAGTAGCAGTATTCTCACTGAGCAAAAATTAAAGAAGGGTAGTTGCACGACACCACACCCTTCAAACAAAAAACTTAAAAAGAAAACAAAACGAGGGGGGGGGGAGAGAGAGAGAGCTTGGTTACCATATATTGTTGTGTGTTGGTCGACTTTGTGGAAAGACATACTCCTTATTTTGCCTCTCAGTATTTGGTAAAACAAAGTTGATATGAAATACAAGCACTCATTTTTTAACTGAACTGGAGATGTTGTCGAGTCTGACATTCATGGGCAGTTCCAGTTTTGATGAACTGATCAGTTTTAATATTATTTTAATAAAGATTTCAAGATATATGAAAAAAAACAATAAAAATGCTTGTAAAGCAATAAAAAATTAAAAACAATAAAGATGTTTGATGACCGTAATAAGAATGTTTTTCAATTCTGTTCATTTTATTTCCATCTTCATCGAATGAATTGATCGCCAGCTGATAAAAAGTAGTTTTACATTTGTAAAGGTGGTGTATATATTATTTAGCATCCAAGATAAATGATTTTAATAATAAATACTACCACGTCCATTGTTTTTATAAGCGGTGATATGCACCCAAAAATGAAACTTTTATGATTTTTTTTATTATAAAGAATTGATGAATAAACAGAATGACATAAATGACAAAGTAAAAATCATCAGTTACAACCAATTAAATCTGCAATTGAGGACAAAATACCAGATGATAGTGGAAACAAAAGTCAGTTCTTATCATGTGACAAATTTGGTGCTAAATAAGTGGGTTTTTCAGTCAGAGATTGTCGAATCGATAAAATATTAAATGTTTTCATTGCTCAAATAAAATATAACCTTTGTGTGTATCAAATATACAAATGGACAAAATAGAGGCTGTTATATTGTTGTATTATGTTACGGTAACTGTCTTAACACGCAAAACAGCTTGTTTTTTCTGATATCCTGTATACAAACTGATCATTTTATTTTTTGTATTTGGAAATAGCAGAAACATAAAAGACGGTGGCAAAGTGCATTAGCAAGGCAGCCCCGCACAACCTAAATGGAACAGCGAGAACACTGAGTAGGCCACTTTGTTTTTTAGAAGAAGAAGATGTTTTGTTTGGATTCCTATTTAAAAAAAAAAAAAAAGGCCATATTTTAGTTCCTATTTCAATCCCTTCAATAATATCTGTATATTATAGAATATTTTCTTAGTAACCTACTAATGTTAAATTCCAAATATATTATTTTTACATTTAAAGAATAGAAAATAAAAGTGAAATGTACTCTCTACTAGTTTAAAGTAATACACATGAAAATTCATGATACATGCATGCTAATATTTACAACAAGCTGCGTTTAAAAATAAAATACGAAGTAAGAAGTCCAAAAAATATGTTACCCTGGTAATTCGTGGAACAAACTCCATAGCATTAACATTGAAGGTGAACGGTCGAGGCTTATTTTCAAATTCGTCATCTGTGGAAGAAGTAGCATTGTTGTTGCGATTCAGTTCTGAAATAACAACATTCTCAATGAATACCACCGTCTTCAAATCAGGCTTTACAGTTTCACCGGCTCAATGGAAACTACTGTAAGCTTTTTGTAATTTTATATAAACGTTACATGTTGGATCTTCCTAACCCAAGTTTCAATCTGTAATTTATAGTTCCATCTTAGTACAAAATATTCTGGTAGTCAGTTTAGAAGTAAGTACAATAGCCAATAAAATTTACTGGTTCTAGAAGATTTTGTAAAACTTTGCTAATTTTCAAGGTTTTACCTACTTAATCTGGCTTTCAAAAAAAGGAAAGAATCCTGTATGAAAGATTAACATGAATTTTATTTTAAAATGTTTAAAATTATTTACTACTCCAGTGTGAGAATTTGTGAGATATTGTTAGTATAAAATTACAGTAGCAGGATTGAAATATTTCATCCTATTCCCAACACTAACAACTACTGCCTCCCATCACAAGAAATATATGTTAACATTTAATATATATATATATATAACTAAAATGTTACACTGCCAATGAAGACACTGTTGCACAAAATATGTATTTTAACTTCAAATACTGCATGCAGTAACACATAATAAACAATAACTCAAAACTAAACGTCAACAATTTGAACATTAAAAATAATATAATGCATGCAAAAATGGGAAAATGTACAAAGTTTGTTTTTCTTGAGTTTAGGTGTAAAGACATGCTGTTACACACACATAAGCTCTACATGTTTGTTATGGACACATGCCAAAGTGATATGTACACACACCTCTATATATATGCCGGGTAGTAGGCATCAATTACGGGTTTTTGCTAGACTACAGTTGCCTCTGGCTGAGAGAGCAATCATAACCATCAATCTAGCTCTCAAAGGTCTGACTACTCAGGCTACCCCCCCCCCCTCCCTCCCCCGTCATCAAACACATTTTCTTAATAGCAAGGGTTTTGAAGAATGAATCATGGTAAATTGTTTGGGAAAAGCTGATCATCCTTCATTTCAGTCATGTAGAGAAAGAACACTTTAAATCGGGTTGAGGGTAATTTTAACACACTCATTTATACCAAGTGTGTTTTGAGCATGTTTGTCCCAGGTTTTCTTTCTGGATACTCAAAGGTCCAACCCAGGAGAGAGCTTGAAATGCAATACAAAACAAAACAAACTGGGTTAATCGAACCCATCAAACAATGAAATTAACTATAACAGCCTTAATTTGCAGTCGTTTTCCTTGAAGACTAACCAAGATCAAACATATTCAGACTGTTTAACAGGCGCTCTTGTGTTGCTACTGTTGGCCGTCTCAAAGCTTGTTTCTTAATTTGTTCACCTCCTAGGAATTAAACATTGAATGTTTATTGTATAATTCAGAAGTTAATGCAACTTTTATGGTGTTAACACTATATAAAATATTCTATATAAAATGTTTTTATCAATTTTTATTGTGTTTAACGCTGATTCCCCAAACAAATGTCAGGTGCCCTGTTTTGGTGGATGTATCCATTATACACAATGCATACAATTGACAATCTGTGACATTACTGACTATTGAAAGTATACAAATGGTTGTCATATTTATAAACATTTGTCAAAAATTAGGTTAAAATAAACAAAGAAATCAAAATAATTTGTTTTAATTTAACCCACTCATGGTTTTCTAACATTTTGTTGTTTAAAGACAACCACTTATTATTTTAGAGTTTTTTGTGATTCCAAAAATGATAGCATGTGCTTTTATATGTACACCATAACCGAGTGGATATATGGGTTATAAAATTTTAACCACAAGCTTTTCTAATACATGTCACCGATTTTGTTCATTTAGCCGAGATCACCTAGGACAAAAAAGATGTAATTTCTCGTCATATGCCATTTTACTTTTTTATGGAAAACTCTTCAAGAGGTGTGACAGCCTATGAAGCAAGTAACGTAATTAATGTGACGTTATCACGACTGCATCGTATCATAATGCACCATGACATGTTATTTTAAGTCGCATCCTTCCATCAAATAATTATGCCATTGAATAATTATGTAACGCAAAAATGTCTGAAGCAGACTATACAACTAAATAAACGGCTTACTTCTCCCACATTTTGTGTAGACAAAAATCTTATATTGACTTCGCTGAGACTGTGTGTAAATTTTTGTCTCATTTTTTTTATGGATTCATTCAGGGGTGGAAGCCTCTGATTAATATGACATCATGACAATTGCTCTGTACCACAACATGATGGAACAAGCCATGTGCGTATGCTATACTTTTGTGTATATAGAAGAAATAATTGGTTGCGGTGTTAAGATATTGGCAGCGGGCAGCCCAGCCCAGTGGTACAGTGCCCGCCTGATGCGCGGTTGGTCTAGGATCGATCCTTGTCAGCTAACAGCTAACCACTGGGGGGGTTTTCTCGCCATAACCATATGTCCGATGCCGATATAACCGTAATTATAATGTGCTGAGTGTGTCATTAAAAAAAATAAAAAAATATTGGCTTTATCCTGTAAAGGTTAGATTGGCCAATGCAGCGAGTTTCTGCCAAGCTTCATTTGACATTCAACTCGAGCAGGATAAAGTTTGAACGATGGTACGAAATGACTAGGGTACGAAATGACTTTTTGCAATGGTACGAAATAACCGGTAACAGGTCGTTTCGCGCCTGTTACTAGATCGCCCGAGTCGTTTCGACCCGAGTCCATTCGTACCGATAACTGAGTCGTTTCGCCCTCTTTTTCTTCTTCTTTTTTTCCGGTGTGTGTATGTGTTAATAAAAAAAATATTTATTCATATATGCATTGAGGTTTCATGAAATTCGTGCCGATCTAATTAATTTTTGTTTTCTTTTCAGGTTGAAACATCCGCAGAAAATAAAACAACCGCTGAAAATAAAACAACCACTGAAAATAAAAATGAATTTCTTTCTTCTTTTTCTTTTTTTGTAGGGGTTTTGCTTTTTTGGGGTTGTTTTTATTTTAAAGGTTTTACAGTATTTTTATCTCGTTTAAATAACCAATTTGGATATATTCATGTTATTTAATAATTATAATAATACAGGATCCTCAATAAACCAGAATCGATCCCTACCCCACCCCATCCTTAATTTCATTTACCGCAATCCCATGATTTAACAATAAAAAAAACCCTTTAAAAAACCAAATTACACTAATAAATATACGAAATGGAACGAATGGACTCACTTTTGGGGCGAAACGACTCTGTACGAATAGGTTTTAGGACGAACCAACCCTGGGTGAACGGCACTAAGGGCGAAACAATGCAGGGTTCGAAATGGTTTTAGGGCGAAACGACCCGGATTCAAATAACCAGGGTACGAAATGACCAAGCAGCATGGTACGATATGACTTGGGTACGAAATGACTATGATTCATATCAATGAACCCGTATCAATAACTCGGGGCAGAGTTGTCCGGGCCGAATTGTCCACAGGTCCGAGTTGTCTGGTCCCCCTTTATATTGGTGCAACTCTGGCCACGTTCTGTAGTTTAACAGATGCCATTTTTAAATGCTGTACCATAGGATGATACGTCATAATTATCATACGATTCATAGGAATAATTTTTATCTTTGCAGATTGTTTTAAAATAAAACAAAGTTTAAGTATGTCAAAGAGATCGCTGCAAACTTTTGCGTAACTAACCATTAGGACGATCGTTGACATTCACTTGGTTCATGCTGTTTAGCAGACGCTCTTGCGTGGATACAGTAGGTTGTCTCAAAGGTGGTTTCTTATTTTGTTCATCTATAAAGTTTGAGTTTGCACCCTCCATTTCTATTGCCTGACAACCCAGGATATACCCCGGCCAGCTGCTTCAGTTAATCAACGTGTGTACAATACAAATATTGCCAAAAAACCTCGCTTCTGCCTTCTTCCATAAACCGATTAACTCCGAAACTACTTTGTGACTTCAACAACGTGATGATCTAGAAGTAATTATCTCTGAAAATTTAACATCTGATTGTGCGCATGCGCTATAACATTTCGAATATGGGTTCTCTTGGATCTAATCAATTCCAATTGCCGATAATGTTAACATTTTCTAATAAAACTGATACAAGCATCGTGTAAACACACTCACGAAGTACACACAAGACTTATTGAGGCACCTCACATTTGTTGTACCTACAAAGAAGTGGATCATGAAATTTTGGTTTATTGCCATTCAGCTGTCTGGCCAAAGTTAGTCTATAACAATTATATATTTCAAGGCCTCTCTCAACATTTTGCAATATGAATATTTCACAAGCAGTAAAACAGTGATTATAACTTGTTCCAAATTTCGATTTTACTAGTATACAGCGGAATTAGAAAAAAGAAAGGGTAAAAAGGATGAACAGGTTATTATTTTAAAATAACATACATTATTTAAAATTAGATATCAAGCGAGACAAATAATGTGAATGGACCTTGTCAAGTGATTGACGTAAGTCGACACCTGTGCCCACGACAGGCGTGCACTATAACAGCTTGCTCTGAATGTGCACGTTAAGCTCTATGACCTGAACTGTGAATGGTTAATAAATCTCAAAACGTTAACTGTTTATAATGAAGTGCATTATTTCCTAGGACAATATAAGGTTTTGGTCACCACATAGTAACCGGCCTCGGTGGCGTCGTAGTTAAGTAGGCTGGTAGGTACAGGATTCGGATCCCAGTCGAGGCATGGGATTTTTAATCCAGATATCGACTCCAAACCCTGAGTGCGTGCTACGCAAGGTTCAATGGGTAGGTGTAAACCACTTGCACCGATCAGTGATCCATAAGTTCTAGTCCAACAAAGGCCATGGTTTGTGCTATGCTGCCTGTGGGAAGCGCAAATAAAAGACTTCTTGCTGCCTGTCGTAAAAGACAGCGGGTTTCCTCTAAAAAGAATAGTGTCAGAATGACCATATGTTTGACATCCAATATTCTATGATAAGATAAAAAAAAATCAATGTGCTCTAGTGGCGTCGTTAAATAAAACATTTTTTATTTAAATTTTTTACCAAATAGTAATCTGACAAATAGGTGTTTTTTAATTACGTTATATATAGTGGACATCGTCTGTCATAAGGAGAACTGTCACCCTCCAGAATGACTGGAGCAGGTGGGGAAAAAAAGTATCTAACAGAACATATATCAATATATATATCA
>JAECMU010112908.1:0-11046 GCA_016106625.1 Dracogyra subfuscus
CGCTACGCCACCGAGGCCGGTAACATATTGTCATTCTGACACTGTTTTATAGGAAACCCGCTGTCGCCACATAGGCTACTTTTTTACGACAAACAGCAAGGGGTCTTTTATTTGCGCTTCTCACAGGCAGGATAGCACAAACCATGGCCTTTGTTGAACCAGTTATGGATCACTGGTCGGTGCAAGTGATTTGCACCTACCTATTGAGCCTTGCGGTGCACTCTCTCAGGGTTTGGAGTCGGTATCTGGATTAAAAACCCCATGCCTCGGCTAGGATTCGAACCCAGTACCTACCAGCATGAAGACCGATGGCCTAACCACGACGCCACGGAAGCCGGTTCAGCTATTGGGTGTCAAACGTTTGGTAATTCTGAGCTGTAGCCAACACAGGAAACTCGTTATGTTTTTCCCAATCCAGCAAGGGATCTTTTATATGCACTTTCCCACAGACAGGAAATAACATAGCACGGACTTTGACCAGTTATGGTGCACTGGCTGGGACGGGAAAAAGCCCAGACTGTAGGTCCATTGAGAAGGTTCGGTAACAACATCACTGGTTCCTGTTTCATTTAAAGATATGTGTGTGCTTATTTGCACTTAGGTTCAAGCACGCTGTTCTGGGCATACACCCTCAGCTATCTATACCATTAGGTATATGTACAGGTCAATGGGTCAGTTGTTAGTCGTTACACCTGAACACCAAGATGTTAAAGGCATACTGTCACAGATTTAGGACCTTGTTTCTCTAAAACAGGATAATAAAAACAAATTACATTAATTTTTGGAAGCCAAATCTAGCTATTGCATCATCTTAACTAAATCATGATGGAGTGAAATCTCTGTCAACCTTTTCGGCAATTGCAGTTTTTTTTAATTATGGACCATTGCCATAATTCAATTATTATTTTTTAACAAAATATGATTAATAAATGGAGTATAGTGGTTACAAAGATGTTTTAATAAAGTACATTTAAGGACAAATCAAATTATTCTTGTTCAGGTAATACTTTGTTAGACCATTAAATAGGTTAGTGTCTCGTGACAATATGCCTTTAAAATCTCTCTGCGTGAGAACCGTTATCTGGAGACGAACCCAGTACCTACCGACTTCATACCTGATGATTTAACCACTTCACCACCAAGTGCAGGTCAAGGTTCCTGTTATATCGCGTTGATCATTTATAGGTAAAAAAACCACCTAATAAAACAAGAGGGCGGGATTTAACTCAGTCGGTTGTGCATGAGAGCAAATTAATTAATAACCGGCTATTGGGGGTCAAACATTTAATAATTATGACTCGTAGTCATGGGAGAAAACCTGCTACATTTTGTTTTCTAATGCAGCAAGGGATCTTTTATATGCACTTTCCCACGGAGAGGATAGCACATGTTACGGCCTTAGATCAGTTGTGGTGCACTGGGTGGAAAGAAAAAAACACCCAATCAGCTGAATGGATCCACCGAGGTGGTTCGATCCTGCGAAACAATTACCTCTAGCGAGCACTCAACCGACTGCGCTAAATCTCGCTCTTAAAATCCTACCATTCCTCACCGTTAAAGTAAATAAAATTAAAAAAATGGCAGGGATGAAAAGGTTAAGTTGCTCGTATCAGAAATAAAGGGGAGCATTTTTCGTTAACCTGGACGTGACGTAGTTCAGTGGTAAAGCGCTCGCACGATGTGCGGTCTGTCCGTGTTATTGGGTTATTTCTCGTTCTAGTCAGTGCACCACGATTGGTATATCAAAGTCCGTGGTATATGCTGTAATGTCTGTGGAATGGTACATATGAAAAATATGTTTAACATCCAATAGCCGATGATTAAAAAACCAGCCTTAGCGCAAATATCACGTTAAGTCCATAATTATTTTAACTCGAGGTAGTCTTTGCGCTAAGATCAGGTTAAGTCCATAATTATTGTATTCACCCGAGGTAGTCTTAGCGCTAAGATCACGTTAAGTCCATAATTATTGTATTCAATCTAGGTAGACTTAACGCTAAGATCACGATAAATCCATAATTATCGTATTCACTCGAGGTAGTCTTAGCGCTAAGATCACGTTAAGTCCATAATTATCTTATTCACTCGAGAATGTCTTAGCACTAAGATCACGTTACGTTCATAATTATCGTATTCACTCGAGGTAGTCTTAGCGCTCAGATCACGTTAAGTCCATAATTATCTTATTCACTCGAGGTAGTCTTAGCACTAAGATCACGTTACGTTCATAATTATCGTATTCACTCGAAGTAGTCTTTGTGCTAAGATCACGTTAAGTCCATAATTATCATATTCACTCGAGGTAGTCTTAGCGCTAAGATCACGTTAAGTCCACAATTATCTTATTTACTCGAGGTAGTCTTAGCACTAAGATCACGTTAAGTCCATAATTATCGTATTTACTCGAGGTAGTTTTAGCGCTAAGATCACGTTAAGTCCATAATTATCATATTCACTTGAGGTAGTCTTAGCGCTAAGATCACTTTAAATGCATAATTAGTTTACGCCCTTAGCGCTAAGATCGAAGAACGGGGCCTAGGATGCGTTCAGTTCACACATTTTGTTTAACACTCGCTAACAACATGACTAATTACTGTTCTATGGCAATATTTATAGATTCTAAGTGAAAAAAAAAGAAAAAAGAAAGTCTAGCAAGCGTTTCATAACGCTAGGAACCGCTCACTTGAACTGAACTTTCATCTGGATTGCAACTCCAGCAAATAAGAGATTGTAAACTTTAACAACAGTTACGTCCCTTGGTCCATGTAAAATTATATAGAAGATGAAGAGAAAAAAATAAGTTTGATTTCTTTAACGACACCACTAGAGCACATTGACTTATTTATCATCGGTTATTGGATGTCAAATATTTGGTAATTTTTACACATAGCCTTAGCTATAGAGTAAATTCACTATATGTTTCCATCAGTAGTAATGTGGATCCATTCAGCTGAGCGGGCAGCGTGGCCCAGTGGTACAGTGCCCGCCTGATGCGCAGTCGGTCTAGGATCGATCCCCATCAGCTGACCACTGGGGTTTTTTCTCGACATAACCATATGTCCGACGCCGATATAACCGTAATTAAAATGTGTTGAGTGCGTCGTTAAACAAACCAAAAAAACACCAAAAAAACAAAAACCATTCAGCTGATTTTTTTTAGATTTTTTTTTTTTTGTTATGATTTTTTTTTTGTCGTTCCAACCAGGCAACTCAGCTGGTCAAAAGCCGTGGTATGTGCTTCGTTGTCTGTGGGAATGTGCATATACAATATCCCTAGTTGCATTAGGGTTTCCTCTAATGACTACGTGTCAGAATTACAAAAAAAATGTATGTTTGACATCCAATAGCCGATGATTAATAAATACATGTGCTCTAGTGGTGTAGTTAAACAAAACAAACTTTAACTGTGAACTGACGGTTTTGGTTGCATCAGTATTTGCTGTTTCTACTTGTGTGATGCCTTATTTCTTTCCATTAGTATACATTTCAATATGTGGTGCCAGCGGGCAGCTTGGCCCAGTGGTACAGTGCCCGCCTTATGCGCGGTCGGTCTAGGATCGACCCCCGTCAGCTAACCACTGGGGTTTTTCTAGACATAACCATATGTGCGACGCCGATATAACCGTATTTATGATGTGTTGAGTGCGCCGTTAAATAAATGTAAAAAAAAAAAAATTAAAAAAATATGTGGTGCCAGAACACCCACAACACAGTAACACAACACAGAACAACACATTACAACGCAACACAGTATAATGTGAGAATTTTAATGTCTCATGAGCTTGAAGTCTTACAGAAAGAAGAGCCTTTCACGATGTTATTTCTTCTTTGCCCGATTCCACAATTAGGATTTACCTGTAAAACAAAGTGATACGGTTACAGGGTGTATACCACCAAATCAAATCACATAGACGACAATAGTAACATATGTGGCTAAAATTCCTACCTGCAGCGTATCAGTCAACATAAACGCCACGGATATAAATACTACCACCCTTCACACTTCAAGTGATCCAGACCAAATTGCTTGGTTCTGAGATAACGGGTAGCGTCTATGACTACTCTAGTTTCGCACAAAAACTGAGCACTTTTCTTTTACAGGTATCCCATACATGTTTCAAGCACAAGGCTACTTGACACATTGGTACTAGATGAAATAAAATTGCATTTTTTTTTTTTTTTACCCACATGAAATATTTTTTACAACCAACACACTCACAATTATAACCAATCACAGGACTTGTGGTGTTTGCTTCTCTATCAAAAGTTGGGTGCACCTCGAACTTTGACCCAGCCGGAAGTTATTTGCTTTAGTACTACCTATAGAGATTAAAATTAAAGGGATGGGGTGTTGTTATTTTCATTTTTTGCGCCTTTCCACATAAACCTCATCTCAAAATATGGAGAATCGAGTACAAAAAAATAACAAAATACAAATTTAGCCCCCCGACCCCAGTAACCCCTGTACATTCGCCACCAAAATGTTTCCCCATTTTCTTATTTTCGTAATTTTGAGCTTCTATAATATGATAATATTGGCTTATGATGCGTCTTTATATAGGTTTTTGATGGTCCAAATATGGGCTTAGAAATAACCTTCGAAAATCCAATATGGCAGAAATCCAATATGGCGGCCATAATCGACCAATATGGTTCAATATGGTTGTCATATGTTGTTGTATAGGTTTTCGAGGGTATTGAATCAGAATATGTGGTGGGAAATACTGTAGGACCATGCAATATGGCGGAAATCCAAAATGGCGATACACTCAATGAATCAATTTGTGACTATGATCAATAAAATGAACGCAAACTCCTGAATTATGGTATCATTATCATACAATACATTCTGTAGCTGTAATTACTTTGTAGCATTTTATCATAATCACCGAATCTTGGGATCTACGAATCCATTCAGATCAGTGCTTGATTGAAACCCTCGAGTGTAACAGTGTTTTTTTTTATGTAACGTTACCCTAGGTAAATTAAAAAAAAAAGCTGAGGACATTCACCAGTGAGATATAAAGGTGGCGTTGAGATTGATCTCCTAACCCCATCCACCCTCCCTCGACAAATCTAATAAAAACCAGCAATCAAGAGAACACAACTGATAATCAATTGATATTAAACGCTCGAGACACGTTTAATGATGACACCAATAAACAAATATTTGAGCATGTTAAACAAATACATTGGACAGAGACAACAATTATTTCACTTGTAAGACTTTATTTCTTGCTGTGGAATCATTCATCTTTTGTTTTGTTGTTGTTACTTTTACTATTATATTTTTATTACTTACAAGTTGGAGTTTTCCAAAAGATAAAATGTTAAAGGAACATTCGTGAGTTTGCTGCACTTTTTAAGATGTGATCGACTATCAGAGAAACTGTTCAACGATTGCAATTACATATCTAATATATGTTTCTGCATAAAATATTAGTGGTTACATATTAAACGTTTTTCTTATCGTTTTAATATTTTGTTAGGTTAAATTTCATTTTATTTTCTAAAATATTTGTTTTCGTACGTATTTGAAAACAAAATCCAGTTTCGGCTTCTTACAAATATTAAGACGACCAGAAACACATTGAATATACAGACATTGATATTCTAAACAAGAAAATATATTTAATATGTAAGTTTAATCATAGAAATATTTCATTAGTCAGAAACAGCTTACAATGCAGCAAACTCAGGAATGTCTATTTTATAATGAAAACTGTTAAATGGTCGATTAATTCTACTTCTTTTCCTTTTCTGTCCTTTTGGTTTATTCAAACGACTGATGTTTACTGAAAATTGCACTTGTCATTAGTGTACATTTTAATGCTTGTAATTAGAAGACGGCCTTGTAAGTTGTACCGGCCTCGGTGGCGTCGTGGTTAGGTCATCGGTCTACCGGCTGGTAGGATCCCAGTCGAGGTATGGGATTTTTAATCCAGATACCGACTCCAAACCCCGAGTGAGTGCTCCCCAAAGCTCATTGGGTAGGTGTAAACCACTTGCACCGACCAGTGATTCATAACTGGTTCAATAAAGGCCATGGTTTGTGCTATCCTGCCTGTGGGAAGCGCAAATAAAAAGAGTAGTCCATAAAGTGGCGACAGTGGGTTTCCATAATATGTGTGGTCCTTAACCATATGTCTGACGCTATAGAACAGTAAATAACATTTGAGTGCATCGTTAAATAAAGCATTTCTTTCTTCTTTTGTGTTTCTTTGCCTCGTAAGTTGAATAGCTTGTGTCCTATCATTTTGTATATAGTAGAATCTTGCTGGGTCGAACTTGGAACTGTTGAATACACCGCATCGCTCGAACCAAAAACGATGTCTCGAGTTACATGTTGTTGACTGAATGATTAGGTCGAATTACCCGATGAGTCGAACACTTTTTCGAGCACCGACGGAGTTCGAGCAAACGCGATTAAAGAGACATTCCTGAGTTTGCTGCATTGTAAGATGTTTCTGACTAATAAAATATTTCTACGATTAAACTTACATGTTAAATATATTTTCTTGTTTAGAATATCAGTCTCTGTATATTCAATGTCTTTCTGGTCGTCTTAATATTCGTAAGAAGCTCCAAACTGAGTTTCGTCTTCAAATAATTTCGTACGTACGAAAAAATATATTTTCGAAAATAAAACGAAATTTAACCAGTACAAATATTAGAACGATCAGGAACATGTTTAATATACAGCCAGTAATATTTTATGAAGGAAAATATATTTGATATTTAATTACAATCATTAAAAAGTATCTTTTAGTCGATAACATCTTAAATATTGGAGCAAACTCAGGAATGTCCCTTTAAACTGTGTTTATCCTATAACTTGCCCCTGATATTCATGTCATAAACCCATGTGATAATTTTAGTGTATTAACCCGGTTAATAGTAGTATGCAACTTTGCAAGGTATCTAGGTAATGTGTTGCTGTGGGTGGGTTGTTTGTTTGCAAGCCAACAAGACCTGTATAGGCCTACCTGAGCGTAACGTTTTGAAAGATTTAGTTAAAATACGTGACGTCAGACTAATTGGTACTAATCGTGATGACGTCATATCACCGATGGCGGCGACTTTAGTACTGATATTTACAACAACAATAAAACGTTAAAAAATAAGAAGAAGAATTGAAATGTTGTTTTAGAAGAGTTAGTAAGATAAATAGAATTCGCTACTCGTGTTTTTTTTTTTTAATATGTAAAATATGATTTCAATCAAAAGAACAGAATGAAAGGTAGACTTACCTAACGTATTCCGCCCATTGGAGACTTAGTGTTTCTTTTTTATTACTTTGTCCTCTAATTCTTCTGATGTATCGGCAGTTCGTTTTCCTTTGGCCGACTCCTTCAAGGACGACGCCTTAAAGTGATGGATGGGCGGGTCATAGGGGTCAAATGGGCCATTGGGGTCAATGGGATCCGTAGGATTCACAGGGTTATTCGGATCATAAGGATCTGTTGGGTCGAAAGGGTTGTTAGGATCGTTAGGATAGAAAGGGTTGTAAGGATCATTAGGGTCCACGGAAGGGTTAAAAGGATCATTCGGGTCCACGGAAGGGTTGAAGGGATCGGTGGGGTCGTAGGGGTATCGAGATGGAAAGTTGTTGCCGTCGTAGACGTGACGAAGAAGCTGTAGACGCAGGCGGTATAGGAAGTGCCACAGCGGTCGTATGTAGCCGTTCAACAATCGGCGTAGGTAGTCGTAGTCGTTATTGACGTAATCGCCGTTGTAGACGTCATCATAGCCGCCGTTGTAGCCGTCATCATAGCCGCCGTTGTAGCCGTCATCATAGCCGCCGTCGCGAAGGTCAGAAATAGCAGGCTTGTAGTTTTTGCCAAGACCAATGGCTAATTTTATTGAATTTTTTTGTGTTATTTTCGGCAATTTGGTCGTCTTCTTTCCCGGAAGGTAGGTAGCGTCAGTAGACAGAGACAGCAAGAAGAAACCCACGAGTAGAGCGATCATCAGCCACTTCGTAGACATCGCGCGATTAGAGCTGCAACGATACGACGATACAGTATCAAACTGAACTTTTAGTCTACGGCATATGAGGACATTTATGCATATTGTAGTCAGTATAATTGTAACGAGATAATGGATGTACGTAAAAGACATAAATATAATAAATACATAAACACAAAACACAAAACATACACAGAATATTAGCCAGAGGATTTGAAAGTATTCATAATTAGACTACAAAAAAAAAACGATTGTCTAAGGACACCAACTTTCTTAGAGTTTAATAATTTTTAATATATGTATATGGTTTAGACTGATAGACAAGTGATAAGTAACCCTTTCTTTCATTATTAAAAAACAGACATGTAAATATATAATGAAACTCATCTCCAATATCGTAATTATTACACAATGAACATATTCTATTTTGTAGTGCTACATTTTTTTCATTTTTCCATCTGCCCGCTTCAAATGGAAGATTATGTATTGATAATCTGAACTGTAATAATGGTCGCCAACGTTTTCTCTCTTAATTGTGATACATGTCTCAAATTCAACAGAATTTTAAAATCATTTATAATTTGAAGCTTTGGATGAGTTATCAATATAAGTATACCATGATTGTAAGTATTGATGAGTAAGCTTTGTATTGATATAAGGTTTTAACATGAAAGCACTATTAATAGCATTGCATTGTGATAACCATATATACACGAGGTACTCGTTAAACACATCAGTGCATGGCATATATCGATATTTATACAATATTAAAGGGACATACCTGAGTTTGCTGCAGTATTTTAAGATTTTATTACTAATAAAATATTTTTACGATTAAACTTACATATTAAATATATTTTCTTGTTTAGAATATTAGTGGCTGTATATTAAACGTGTTTCTGGTCGTTCTAATATTTGTACTAGATTAATGTTCATTTTATTTCTTAAAACATGTTTTCGTACGTATACGAAATTATTTTAAAACGAAATCTAGTTTGGGCTTCTTACAAATATTAAGACAACCAGAAACACATTGAATATACAGACATTGATATTCTAAACAAGAAAATATATTTAATATGAAAGTTTAATCGTTGAAATATTTTATTAGTCTTACAATGCAGCAAAGTCAGGAATGTCCCTTTAAACCAGCTTCCATTTTCGTATCATGTTTATGTCTCGGGTGAAATAATGATCCGTTGTCAGAGCTTCAGCGAGTGAGAATGAAAATTATTTCACGAGGGATATAAACATGATATGAAATGGAAGCGAGTTTAATACCCTACTTATTACCCACAATCGATCTCAATGTATATCACTCGTTTGGTTGTAAGGCGCCAACTGATGACGTCATCGTATGACGTCGAAATATTATGTCCCACTTAAGCGTTCTAGTGGAACGTATCACTTTGATATAAACCAAGATAGTTTTAACAATATGAGTACTAATTATAGGATGTTTAATTAAATGAGCTTCAATTTCGTATCATGTTTATGTCCCGAGTAAAATAATGTTCCGTTGTTAGAGCTTCAGCGAGTGAGATAAAAAAAAATATATTTCACGAGGGATATAAACATGATATGAAATGGAAGCGAGTTATTTATTACCCACAATCGATCTCAATTTATTTCACTCGTTTCGTTAACATTCATGTAAGGTTGTAAGGCGCCAACTGATGACGTCTTCGTGTGACGTCAAAGTGTTTTAGTAGGACGTATCACTTTGATATGAACCAAGAATTCAGATCTTGACCTTAAGTTTTTTCAGTGGTAGTCCACCGGGCTACCAGGTTATAACATCTAGTAGTCCTTAGTAAAAAGTGGTAGCCCCACAACCTTAAAACAAACCCCAAAAAAGGGGGGAAAACGCGAAAAAAATAAAAAAAATATTTTTATTTAAACGTTTTAGGGTGTTTTTTGTAATGAACATTATACTGAGAAATGTACGCTTATTAAAACTGCATGATATCCCTTGATACATAATAAAGTGTTTAGTTTATATCATTGAACAGAATCTGGGAGAAATACTCAAAACTACGATATTAATATGTGACAGAATGAAGTTTTTCATATGTAACATTATAATTATTATATATTTGCTACAGTAATATAACATTTGTGTTTAATTATCGAAAAGTCTGCTGAACCTTAATTAATTTTGATGCGCGGTCGGTTTGAGATCGATCCCCGTCGGCGGTGTGCCCATTAAGCGATTTTTCGTTCCAGCCAGTGCACCACGACTGGCATCCCGTTTGTTAGCCTATGCATATAAAAACGATCCCTTGCTACTGATCGAAAAATTAAGCGGGTTTCCTCTCTAAGACTATATGTACAAATTACTAAATGTTTGACTTCAAAAAGCTGATGATGAAAAAAAATCAATGTGCTCTAGTGGTGTCGTTAAACAAAACAAGTTTTTAACTTTGAGCGTAGAATATACTCACCATCAACAGTGACAATGTTTTTCTTCTTAAAATGGAAACGAATGTTTTCCTCACACAAATCTGAACATTATTTATACTGATTGTTTATCCGACAATCTGATTGCAACGAAAATTTGCACCATTGAACTACATATTGTAACACGGGGTAACAGTAACCAAGTGGTCATATGCATATTCAATGAGGCACGTGCAGGAAATTATGTAGATTTGTATTGGAAATAGAATGTAGCCATGAGCAACAAAGGTCCTCTGTGTCTGATACGAGTAGGTTAAAAATAAAATAAAAATAATAATAATAATAAAAATAAAAATAATAATAATAATAATAATAATAATAATAATAATAAATAAATAAATAAATTTAAAAAATAATAATAATAATAATAATAATAATTATTATTATTATTATTATTATTATTATTATTATTATTATTATTATCATTATCATTTTATTAAATAATAATCGTTGTCGTCGTGGTAATTATCATCGTCATTATTATTATCATTATTATCATCAGTATTTGACAATATTATCTTCTTCATCATTATCATAACCACCACAACCACCACCATCATCATCATCATCAACATCATCACCACCACCACCACCATAATAATAATCATATCATCATCA